>APFE030794874.1:186187-249522 GCA_000404065.3 Pinus taeda
TAAGATGTTCTTCATGTGTTCCTTCGAGGCTCCTTCAAATGTTCCTGTCAATCAGTTAGTGAAATGGGTGGTGCTTACATCACCACTTGCGTGAGATCATGTGATTCATTTTTTAAAAATTTCTATCCTTTTCCTAATCATTCACACAAAAATTCAAACATCTATTTCTACCCTAGGTTCTTTAACAGTCCTACTGGAAAGCGGACGGGGGAGCAGGGCTTTTACATGCTCCGTACGCAGGTTCTTACCTTCTGTTTTTAAGATCCAACTCTTCCCTAGCAGGCACTCATTAGATTCACACTACTCTTTAGAAATGGCTACACTCTCCCCGGCAACGACGCCAAAATGTGGAGCTATAAAAAGGGTCTCTTTCACCTCTTAATTACCTCACATTAATTATCAACCCAGGGACGACTTTTTATTTCAAGAGTGTACTCAGTCTAAGGCAGCTATTTACTCAAGAGTAATGTTTAGTAGTACAGCGTTTAGAAAATACAAGATTAAATGGATGCTAAACTATGACTAAATTACTTCAAAAGGATAAAATCACACAAGGTAGCTTATCAGTCAAGGGTGCGGAAGCTATAACCCATCCCTCTAGAAACTGATGGAAAATAAATTAGAGCATGGACCATAGGTCTGGGAGCTAGGCAGCGACTGCTGAGGCTCACTACAACCTTATACCTTCTCTCACACCAAAGCAGCAAATGCAAGTAAATGGAACGACAGAAAGTAAAATAGAACAACAAATAGGAAATGGAACAGCAAGTCTAAAATGGAACGGTCGTAAATGGAACAACAAGTCTAAAATGGAACTGAATAGCAAAACTAAATAATTAGAAAGACATAATAAACTATAAATGTAATTGAATCAGCAACCTTAATCCAGCAGCATGAACATTAATTGCAATTATTGAAGCAATTACAATCACAGTTATATTTGAATAGTAACTTAATTGAAGAGCCATGGCAATTATAAATGAGCAACAATTAAATGGACCACAGTTCTTAATTAGACAACGCAGTATTAGATCAAAATTATCAGCAGTACATTTCAAGTTATAATTAATAATTATATCACTCACGCAATCCAATTATGATTTCAATATAACAAAGCAATTATGTGAAATGTTCATAAACAAAAGATCGCTGAACAAAACAATTTAAAGAAATGAAAAGGAAAACAAACCATCACATGGCAGCAATTGTAAAGATATGATACACAGCAACAGCGTACTCCACCATAGGTGGGGCCCTTAGCCGCCAACGGATGCTGCTGGGCTACTTCAGATGAAAAGAATGTACAACAACCCTTTTATTTATTCATCCTCAAATTGTGAAATCATTACAATAGCAAAAGCTTCGAAGATTACAATGGCAATGCAAAAATACCTATCGTATCATGAATAATCCATCATGATTCTTGAATCTCCAATTCTGAATCCTCAATTCTCCATCCCTAAAGTCATCCTGAAGTCATCCCCATCTCTGATCTCTGTTTTCATTTAAATAGAGAGATCAGAGAAAATTTACAATAAATATACATACAACATGATTTGTATTACAAAATTGGATTGTTTCCAACCAATTGATCAACAAGAAGATATATTTCCATTCATCTCTCAACAAGAGCAAGACGAATTTGGCTTTGCAGCTGAGATTTGGAGGACGGCCGCAACAATAAATCTGAGAAAATCATGCTCAAAGAACCCTGCGTTTCTATCAGTACAAGTCGAATTTAGGAAAACCATTCCTCACTAGAGTTAATTGGGTCTGTTCTGGACAAAACCCATGTTCCAGATTTTCCAGATCCTTCTCCATTTGCTCAGAATCTCAACCGCAAAATTGTCACTTCTTATTCCAGCGAATTTCTGAGTTGGCAGATTTAATGGTCAAATCTTCAATCTAGAAATTATCTTGGAGGTTAAAAATGGTAAATAATGTTACAAATAATTTATTGAAACTATCATTGATAAAATAATTCATAATCATCAATTTATTAGAAATAAAGGAGAATAAATAATATTCATCCATAAGAGCATAAATCATTTATAAAATGGATTTAAATGATAAATTATAACAAATGATATAATAGAGAAGAGTAAAAATGGATGAAATAAGTGTTACAAAGTGGTCGTATTCACGGCCCAACAATGTTATGTCACCAAGTCTCCATCTTTCATCCTCAGGTTGTACAACTTTTTTCGTAGGAACAATTTATTCACCGGAGACTTAGATTGGTACAAAGTCCCTAACTTGTTCCACAAAGACTTCACTTTAGCTTTCCCTGATACATTCAACTATACTGAATCTGAGACACACAATTATATTGTGCTCTTAGCCTTTCGATCCAACTTCTTCCATTCTTCATCGGAAACTCGGGTTGGTTTAGTACCCAGATCTACCGCGATCCACTGATCTTTATCCACCAACAAATCCTCCATCTTGAGTTTCCACAACTCAAAACTCTAACCATTAAATTTCTTGATCTTTGTCTTTCCACTGCTCGCCATCTTCTTTCACCACCAAAATCGATCCCGCAGATCTCTCAGTGAACAGGGTCTACCACAAGCCTGAGCAAAACCCCTCAGCAACAAAGGCATCCCCTTGAAGCCAAAATAGCTCCAATACCAAATGTAAGTTTTAACCTCGTACAAAAATTACCTGCATACGAATTCTAAAACACAGAAAATAAACAATGTGAGAGCATAACACATAAAACACATATACACAGAGATTTTCCCCTGGATCCCAAAAACAAGACTACCATCTTGATTTTTCATTATTTCCCTTTCAATGTTACAATACATATTTATACATTTCGAAGCATCCAATACCATGGACCAAAAACCATTGCGTCCAAAACCATGTACCGAAAACCATCGCGTCCAAAACCATGTGTGAAAAATATGCACAAAACCATAGGTAGGTCTGCCCAACCTAATATAGGGTCCAAAAAAAATTTCCCCTCGGCGGTGCCTTGGACCCCATAGAGGGGGGCTACTCGCCCCCTTCAAACCCCGCGAACAAGGGGGGATGTCGCCCCTGTTGCACAATTGGTGCAACAAAGGGGGGGCTCCACTAGTCATGGAAAGAATATAACACAACCGAACAATAGATTGCACAATCATTGTCACAAGTGATTGTGCAAGCCTTATCTTCAAGAGATGCACATTGCCTATGTAAGATTGCATCGAAAGAGCCTCATTTGTGAATTATTCAAAAATTGAGCATGCATAAGCAAGTGACCTTGACACTTAGAAGAAGACTCAATAATTTACAAAACATTAGATGACCATGAAGTGACCATAGAATTACAGATCACAAGATCCTTAGTATGCTCCAAAATTCAAGTGTAATCAAAATTTTAGAGGGCGAATTTTGCATTGACAACACTATGCATGGGATTCATGTTCTTGAGTGTTATTTTTTTTAATGCCTTGTAACCAATATGAATTTGCTAAGTCCCATACTTATTTGGCACAATGATGATGGGAGATCCAAAGGTGAGGCACATGGTCGAGTGACATCTTGTTCTAGTAGTTGTTGCAACTGCGTCTTCATCTTGTTTGCCTCTATAATGGACTACATATATATCCTAAAGTTTTGTAACAAGAGATCTAGCAATAGTTGGATCTCGTGCTCCACTTCCCTCTTGGGTGGTAGCCCTTTAGGATCCTCAAACACATCCATGTATGCATGTGACAACTCTTCCATTTTTTATTTTATACCTTAGTCACCCCTTCAAGGATAACTTAGCTCTCATGAACGCTTCTACAAACTGATTTTCTCTTAAAAATGACAAAGCATATTTCTTGTTAGAATTCATCAAATTTTTGGATTGGTTTGAACTCACTAGAAAGATTTTTGGTTTTCCCTTTTTCACACTGATGATGATGGATTTTTCATCCTTGACAATATGATATTAGTTGGATTTCTTCATGAATATCACACTCGCTTGTACATGTAGGGATTCCCAAACACAACCCCACATACATCAAGTGGAACTACATCCAATTCTACTTCATCAATAAAATCAACATTAATAGAAAATTTGATCCTTCTCTATTTTACTACCTTTATGTTTGCCTTCTTATTGACCCAACCCAATGGATATGAGCTAGGATCATCATAAGTCTCTATTACTAGTTTCTTGACCATATTTATTACTATTAGATTTTCCTACAGTCTTGAGTCAAATAGAGCATTAATTTCCATCTTCTTGACTTGTATCTTTATATGGAAAATTCTGGTCATTTCGTTCTCTTAATGTTGTTAAACACTACTCAAATTCAACCCCTTATGCACTGATGTACATACAATCTTCTCATCTACGTCTTAGTTGCTTTCCACCTGATTACTCAAATCTATGGGCATGAGAATTTTTATGATCCTTATGCCTTAAAAATGCTAAGAAACAAATAGTTATAGTAATCTTTAGGAAGGACACCTCCTTTTACAATGAATACAAATTAAAAAAGACAATATTTGATGATTCTAAGACTAGGTATCCTTAGTGTATATATAGGAGACAACGAGTACAAATATAATAAAATAGGAACATGAGGGGTTCTTTCCTACATAAGAATATAGAAATAGAAATGTAATCATTCCATATCCAGGGACTAATAAGGGGTTTTAGGGTTAATATGGGCCTTATATAGTGCTTAACATTCCCCTCCACTTCAAACAAGTCTTCCCCTAACCAATTGACTGATTTCTAGAGATTATACAAGAATAAGTCATATTCTTATGTCATCTCTTCTATTGGTAGGTTTTTTTGTTTGATGATGTACTCCATAATTGCTAGGTTATTGGGTTCCTTAATCCGTGTTTCAATGATTATTTCTACTTCTACTATGATTTTCCCTTCTTTATTTATTTTTGGTACAATTCCCAACTACAAATGAATAACATGGTCATGATATTGATTAGGTGAAATACCCTTAAGAATTAGTCTAAATACCTTGGGATCATTATTGATGGATTTATGGAGATCCCTTGACATAGATGATATTGAAGCTTGAAGATTTAGTGAACATAATTTTTCCATTAAACCCTAGTGCCCATTTTTGAGTAATTTTCTCATACTATTAGAGCTTATCACTTTACATGGTTTCCCTAGGATAATTCTAAGCTCAATTTCCTTTCCTTTTAAGGTAAATCATATGAAGAGATCTTGAATATTAAAGGTCATTGTTCCTAATGATTGTAGCCATTAGACCCCTAATACAACATCGAAACCACCCATTTGTATTGCAATCATGGGATTATCCAAAAAGTATTCCTCCATATTGAGCTTAATACTATGAAGCTTCCCTACACAATCTATGGTGTCTCCATCTATAATAATTACATGAAGCTTTGGTGCTAGATATATGAAACAATCAAGAAGTTTTGATAATTTGTAATTGATGAAGTTATGGGTATTACTTGAATCAATCGACATTGTTACCTTTTTCTTTTTGATATATCCTTCTATCTTGAGGGTTTGTGGAGTATTGATTCTAGCCGATGCATGACAACATATTCTTGGAGTATTCTATTCTAGCTCTAAATATTTTTATGGCACCAATTTTTGATCTTCTTCCTCTTCAGAGTATATTTAGAATCAATTATTCTCATCATGTAATGCCTCTTATTGTACTTTCTATCATAGTTGAAACATATTCCCTTTGATCTTCTTCCATCCATCTGTTAGGGAGTCAACCTTAAATTTATTTACTACCATCTATTTCATTAAATTTATTCTCTAATTGAGATTACAAAAATTCTATATCTTCACTGCGTTCATGAGTTACATGAGTTAAGGATGAGCTTTCAATAGATTTGATTGGTGTAGTAGCTTTATTTGAAGGCATGTTGGAAAATAGTAATAGTACTCCTCTTTATCATAATTTTCAACCACCAAAAAAAAGGGATCTTTTAATCACCAATTAGGTCACTTTTAAATTACGTACCTTAATTTGGATAAAATTTGAATGGATGGAGTTTTTCTTGATATATCTCTAATATTTGAGCCCTTCCATATATGAAAATTTGTTTTGTAATACTATGATATATATTGTACAGTGATGTGTGATTTGATAGTAAGTCTACTTGGGCGAAGCCCAAGAGACCGTAGTTCAAATCTCATTGAGTACACTGGCCTATTGTGGTGGATGCTCGAGAAGCAGATTCCCCACCCTCGCCTTGGTGGCACGAGAGTCTTGCTTTGCTAAAACCATAGCATCTTAGTATATCGACTTGTAGGTAGTTGGATGTACTCTTGTTGTTGTAGTGGAAGCTACGAGGATTGATCCTGGGTATCCCATAGATTAGGACTGGCAGTTACTGATTCACCATGTGGTTAAAAAAAAAAAATTACTATGATATATATTTTCTACAATTCCACGGGTGTGAACATAATTTGATGTGCCAATTGAAATTTATGGTCACTTTCCTTAAACTTTTTTATTTTTGGCCTCTTCCAATGAGCAACTTGTATAGCATGACATGTGTAAAACTATTCAAGTACCTTTTTTAAATTTTTTTAAAGGAACTTATGTTTGTCTCCTAAACCTTCTAAATATTTCATAGACTGATATAGAAAAAATACTAAGCTTACTTGTTTAAAATTTATTTCAAGAATGTTCACAAATCGTAACTTCCACAGGTCTAACTCTGAAAGTATAATGAATCCAATTTTGAAAATTGAACCACATGTTCCTTGATATTTATCCTTAATATGTTCTAATTTTGACTATCTAAAACCCCATAGACAAAATCTATTGTGAGAAATCCAAATTGACTTATTTGAAATTGATTTCTAGAGCATTGAGGAACCCGGAAATCCTTAGAGAATATATCTAAAATTATACTGAACTAAGATATGAAATTTGAACTAGATGTTCACTAAGGTTTCACCTAAATGTGGTCCCAGTTTCATGGTCTAAAACCTCATAGAAAAAAATTTCTAGGGGAAATTTCGAATTGACCTAATTGAGGTTGATTTCAGGAGCATTTAGAAAGCATAACATCCTTGAAACATATCTCAAAAAATATAGTCAACAAAGATCTCTCGTGTGCTTTGGCTACCACATTTTAATATTTATCCCCCTTCTACTTATTCTTCTTATCCTTGGAAGCTTCTTGATGTGCCTTCTTCTTTAACCCACTTCATTTCTCTTTCTTTGGTGTATGTTCTCTAGGTATTGTTTCTATAGGCATGCCTCATATTGCATTCTAGGTTTGAAAAAAATCACTTGCTTCTGTAGATGGTTGTGTAGACCCCCTAGATACTTTAGGTATATGGTTGGATTCTTTGGGGAGATATCTAGGATTATTTCCATCTTCCTAAATTATGTGATGTACTCCTATACACTCTGTCGGTGTCTTTGCCTAAAGTATGCCACCAAATACATTGGTCCTCTACATACCCAATAGGGATGAAATTTTTGAAATTCATCACTTAGTCACTAAAGGATATCCATCTAGTCTTGGGGTTTTCGGGTAATTTTTCCACCAGTTTATGGAATAGCCCTCTAATTTTAGATGTGCAAATAAAATTTTATGTTCTTCCCCTATGTGGTGTACACTAAAATAAAAATTAACTATTGCTACTAGTGATTTAACTTCAAAGTGTTAATATCACCTTGATATGACTTGATATCAACCTTCACATCCATCTTCAACAAGGGTTGTGATGGTTTATGAAACTTAAGTTGGTTGTTCTTTTTAGGTTATTATTTAGACTCTCTATGTTTCTTCCTACTCCCATAGTTTCCCCTCTAATCTTACCATAGATCTGGAACCTCGATCTTCTCTGATTCCCAACCTTTTCACCAAAGGCACCATAAGGAGATTCATGTTATGGCTCATATCTGAAACATGTTCTTCCAACCTCAAGAACCTCTCCTTTGCATGATATCTAGGGTTATTAATGGATTCATCATCCATGGATTCTTAAACCAATATGGATTCCTTGCAACCTCCAATAAAATACGCAAACAAACATTCTTTAATACAAATATGATCTGTGAAATGTTTTGGATATTCTACTGGATATTTTGTTACAATAGATCTAATTTTTTTTACTTAAAATATGAAAATATATACTATGAGGGATAATTTTCCTTAGATTTATGGATTCATTAATTACTATGTTGTGCATATGGATGCAGTAGGTAAAATATGGAAAATAAAAATAGAACTCACAAACCAAAATAAATACAGGATATAATCTGGTAACCCCTTATGGAAGAAAACCTAGCTAGAAAGTAAGGCTACTCTACTCTTTCTCTCTGTATATATTTTTTCTTTTTTAAAAAAGAATTTTCTATATTCTTTGAATATATCAACAATATAAAGCTTGAAAGCTAGATTTCCAAATTTTTCTGTCAATTTTTTTCAAAATCCTTTCTGAATTTTCATTATTTTCTAATTAAATTGTAAACTCATTAGACTACTGCATAAATAGATACATTTTCATTATATATTTTTGACACAATTGTAAACTCCTTAGATTACATCCATAAACATATACTATCATAACAAATTGTGAAGTCGTTAGACGACCATAAACATATACTGTCATAACAATTTGGAGGTATTAAATAAGCACCTATGAATACATTTTGATGAAAATTTAAACATATTTATGCCACATCAACTTCTACTAACTTTAGCAGAGATGGGAGAGGAGAAGAGAAGAGCAGATTAAGAGGCAGAGTGATATAGCAATCAATGTCACAACAAATGCACATCTATGTCCAATCCACCTCCAGTTGTAAATCAACGAATTGTGGAGTTGTTCTCTGCCTTGTATGACACTGAACTCTTCCCAAAGTATATTGACGAGGCCGATGATGATATTTACAGAGAGTAGAAATGATAGAAGTAGTGCAGTCCGCAAAACCTAACACCCAATTGGTCTATTCAAAGAGAAGACGACAGTGAGAATGGGTCCTTGATCGCCAATGTAAAAAGATAATAAGTTTTGTCCTGCCGGCGGGACCTATTGGTAATGATATTTCGTTAAGGTGGAGTATGAGCTTGAATGGTGGATTTTCCTCCACGTACTCTTAACCCTAAGGATGGGATGGAGAGATCAATCATTGTATTACATGTTCGTCAAACATAAGAAAACAGTGCCATAGTCTAACCTGAAAATTTTAGCCGATGTACTACATGTTCTTCAATCATAAGAAAACAGTGTCGTAGTCTAACCTGAAAATCATGAAAATTTTGGAAATATTTTGATAAATTCTGGTAAGTATTTTTGTAAATCTATATGAAAGTGGTTAAATATTAAGATTTTGGGTGTCTAAGAAGTTTTTGATGGTACCGAATTTATTTCCACCTTCAAAAACATGATATAAACACATTTTCTGTAAGATTTGTTGAATGTTTATGTACCTGAACCAGCAAAAAATGGTCTTCCAAGCAATTCCCCCGCCCCAGTAAACTTGTCCAAAACAATATTCCATCTCCGTTAACTTCCTCAGAGCTCAGAGAGAGGGACCCAATCAAGAAAGTCAGCCTCGAGAACTAAAGACTGAAAAACCAGGAATTTCATAGGCAGAAAAAAAAAAAAAAAAAAAAAAATAAATAATAAATAAAATAAAAAATAAATAATTAAAAATAAATATATATATATATTATTTATATATATATATTTAGCTTTTAGTTTGTAAATAATAAATAATTGTTTAGCCAGAGAAGTGTGTAGTGTAATTTCAAGGACAATTAGAATTATCATCTTTATCCATTAAGGTTACTAATAATTAGGGAGAGGCTTATGCCCATTCCTTCAAGCAATTGCACTTCATATCTATAAACTAATTAGAGTGAGGGGACTTGAAGGGAATAATTTGGCATCTTCATGTTGGCTCTTTTATGTTAGAACTTAAACTTAATATCATTTTTAAAAGAATCAAAATTTATTTGAACTCTATGGTTTACATTAAAGTCAATTATGTTATAACAATTATGAAGTAGACTTATTATCAAATTAGGTAACTTCATATGAAATTGGAGTTTTTTTAATCAATGACGGGGAGACTCATCACTCAATTATGTGATTAGGTGGCAACACACATGTTGGGTCATACAAACTTTATAATGAAACATGTTGAAAGGGTCTAACACTTAGCAATGGAAGTCATGGTTGCGTCAAGAGGGTCTACAATTTATTTTAGTGTGGATCGTGAGTGTTAGATGTGGATGGTGAATGTTAGATGTGGATGTGAGATGTTTTTTAAATTCAAATTTTTTATATTCTAATTTTGTTTCTTATTAATAAAATTAAGATAAAAACTAGATTAAAAAAAGTAATATATATATATATATATATATTATATATAATCCATTTTACAATATAAATTAAAATAATGATATCATAACCATTTTTAAATTTAATGGATAAGCCGATAAAAAATTAATATTTACAATATAACAAGAATTTTAATCATCAATATTTAGCACATATATTATTACCTTCTAAATAGGTTGAATACCCAGAAGAGAAAGATAGAGAGAGGGAGGGTGAGAGGGAGAGGAGGGAAAAAAATCATAATTCCATGGGCTAATACCATGGTTTATCAATACCATGAGTCATCTAGGCTATTGTTTATTATGTTATGGATCTAGGATTGTAATCATTCTGCTACAATAACATGGGCAAATACCATGACCATTGGCTTATCAATATCAGATGCCCAAAAACCATAACTTATTTCAAAATCAAAATATTTTACAAATACTTTATTTTAATTTAATTTTATAACGTTTTTTAATTAAATCTAAAAGAAAAAATGTTATAATTAATTTTGAGGTATATCTAAACCAATCATCCTCAGGACTCCTAAAAATATTCTCATAGAGATTAAATCGATGTTTTAATAAATTAAAAATTAGAATACTTTTATATACACAAATATGAAATCTATATAATATAAATAATATTATAAAGAACGAGGATAGATGCATTTTATCCAAAGGTCCAAGCAAAGAGAGAAAGAAAAGTGACTAACAATGATAGAGGAAAGATAATGCATGATTATTTTAAGTTTTTAATTTTTGTATTTTCTTTGACATGATTGATCCAAAATATATGTTTAATATTTTACAACCACTTGTTTTTTTTTTTTTAGATACTTTCTTAAATAAAATACAATGGGATCATATTAAAGAGAGAGAGAGTGAGGTGGAGGGGGAATGGACTAGGGCAGAGAGACATAGAGGTGGGAGAGACAGGGAGAGAGGAAGGAAGAGAGAGAGGAGGATAGAGCGAAGGAAAGAGATGGATTTGGAGGGGGAAAGAGAGGGAGGGAAGAACAAGACATTGAGAGATAAAGGTGGAGAGAGAGAGGGACTGATAAGGGAGAGATGAAGATGGAATGAGAGAGAGAGGAGATGAGGGAAGGGAAAGAAAAGGAGAGGATAGAGATAAGAAAAGAAGGGGAAGAGAGAGACAGGGAGACATAGATATGGAGGGAGGAGAGAGGGGGAGAGTGAGAAGGTCTCATAAGGGAGACAGTGAAAAAGTTGGAGGGTGGAGAGAGAGAGTGTGTGTGATGTGGCGGGAGACAGAGGAAGGTGGGATAGAAAGGGAGAGAGGGGAAGGAAAAGAGAGTGGACTTGAGAGAGAGGGGAGAAAGAGGGGGAGAGAGATGGAGGTGGAAGGGGAAAGAGAGGGGGGAAGAAAATAGAAATTGAGAGAGAGAGTAGGTGACAAGGGAGAGATGAAGAAGGAATGAGGAAGAGAGGAGACGAGGGAAGGGAGAGAAAATGAGAGGATAGAGATAGGGAAAGAAGGGGAAGAGAGAGACAGTGAGACATAGATATGGAGGGGGGAGAGAAGGGGACAACAAGAAAGAGAGGAAAGAGGGAGATAGTAACAGAGTTGGAGGGTGGAGAGAGAGTGTGTGTGTGATGGGGGGGGGATAGAGGGAGGTGGGAGAAACAAGGAGAGAGAGGAAGGAAGAGAGAGATGAATTGAGAGAGAGGAGAGATAGGGAGGAGAGAGATGGAATTGAAAGGGGAAGAAATGCATAGAGAGAGAAAAGTGGAGAGGGAAAGGGAGTGACAGGGGAGAGAGAGATAGAGAGTATGTTTAGGGGGTGAGAAGGAAAGACAAGGGGAGATAGAGATATAAAATGGAGGGGGAAGAGAGATGAGAAGAGAAGGCAAAGAGAGGGAAGGAGGAGATATATATTATATTTATATATATATAATATATATATATATATATATATATTATATATATATATATTAATATATAAGATATATATATAGATATAGGTTGAAGAAAGAGAGAGAGAGAGAGATAGACACATAATGGAAGGTTGATAGAGAGGGAAGAAGAAAGAGACACACAAAGAAAAATACAGACGTAGAAGTTAGATCTAGAAAGTCATGAATATTTTTGTTTTTCACTAAAACAGATGTATTAACTCTAGTGTACTTGTCGATGTCTAATCCTATTTGATCTCTTGCACTTGATGCATTGATTTTAATGTAGATCTCTATTTCTATTCCTATTTAATACCTTACACTAGAATCATTGATTTCAGTGTAGATGTTTATTTCTACTCCTATTTGATTGCTTGCACTAGATGCATTGGTTTCAGTGTAGATATTGATTTCTAATCATATTTGATCACTTGCACTATATGCATTGGTTTCAGTGTAGATATTATTTCTAAATCGTATTTGATTGCTTGCACTAGATGCATTGATTTTGGTGTATATGTGAATTTCTAATCCTATTTAATACCTTACACTAGATGCATTGATTTCATTGTAGATGTTGATTTCTACTCCCATTGATTGCTTGCACTAGATTCATTGGTTTCAGTGTAGATATTGATTTCTAATCATATTTGATCGCTTGCACTAGAAGCATTGGTTTAAGTGTAGATTTCAATTTCTAATCCTATTTATGACCTTACACTAGATGCATATATTTTAGTGTAGATGTTGATTTCTACTCCTACTTGATTGCTTGCACTGGATGCATTGGTTTCAATGTAGATATTGATTTCTAATCCTATTTTATTGCTTGTAGTAGATGCAATGATTTTAGTGTAGATATTGATTCTAATCCTATTTGATTGTTTATACTACATACAATGATTTTAGTGTAGATGTTGATTTCAAATCCTATTTGATTGTTTGCACTAGATGCATTGATTTCAGTGTAGATGTTGATTTCTGATTTAATACAACTAGATATATGATTTACATTAATTTCAAAGTAATTATATTAATAGTATGCATAGATTTCAATGTAAGCACATCTCTTCCCCCTCCATCTATATCTCTATCTCCCGTTGTCTCTCCTTCTTTATCTCTCTACCTCACCCCCTCAAACATACACACTCTCTCTCCATATCTATCTATCTATCTCTCTCCCTCTGTCCCTTTTCCATTCTCTCTCTCTCTCTTCCTTCCTTCTATCTCTCTCTAACACTACTCTCTCCATATCTATATCTCTTCCTCCCTCCCAATATTTTCCTTTCTCTTCTTCCCTCTCTCCCCCCCTCCATCTATATCTCTATTTCACCCCCGCAACATACACGCTCTTTCTCAGTGTAAGTACATAAACATTATTCATAATGTGAATTGATTTATGTGTTACAGTAATTCAACCATAACTACAATACTTGACTTTTCATCATAAATAAAATGTTCACTTACCCAAAATTTCTTCTTCTTAACACTGTCAACTATTTGTAATTGACTATATTCTTATTATTCTCATTTTCCATCATTCAAAATTTCCTGAAACTATAAACTATTTGTAATTGGTTACATTATTATTATTCCCATTTCCCGTCATTCAACATCATCAATCACTTTTCATTCAAACACGGTAATAGAAAATAACTAATATGTGTGGCAATAAGAATAATAGAAGAAAATAGTTTCAGATATATCACAATGAATTTTGTTTTTAATTGACTATATTCTTATTATTCACATTTTCTATGATTCAACATTGTTACATTGTCACTTTGCACTTAATCTTTTTATTTCAAAATTCAAGTTACTAATAGTCTCTGTCTTCTCAACAAATTGAGGTAACTAAGAAAAGTTAAAAATTAAACTGACCAAATTAATATTAGACATATTTATCGTATTTAAAATGATCAAAATAATTATCTGTTCAACAAATTTTGTATGAACGCACATGAATGAAACCAGCCTAGATCCATCTTAACCCCGGGTCTATCAAGCGCCGAGAGGGATCAAATCTCTCGAGGTGCAAACCTTTCCTCAATTTTTGTACTCAAAAAAGGCATTTTCACCTCAAGAGATTTGGTCCCTCTTGGCGCTTGATAGATCCAGGGTTAAGATTGATCTAGGCTAGTTTAGGACATTGTTGAGCAAAGTAAATTGTAGGAGGATAAGGTAGCCTTGATGTAGCAAAGAATCCATATGCTACAAGCAATGGATTCATCCCTTGTGGGAGTTAATGTAATATAAGGATTCTTGTTTGTTTTTTTGTGTGTGTGTGTATAGATATCATTAAAGAAAAAACATGGTTATAAGGTTTAAGTGCATGGGGCAAAAAAAATGGGATTATTATGTTACGTGCACTTTACTAAATAAATATTTTTTTATTCTGAAGGTTTCATGCAAAGTAGATAAAGGTTAGATGATGCATGCATTGAAGTGTTGGATCGTCAATAATCCATAAGAGCACTAGATCTAATGGCTTATATGAATCATGTACCCCCTCCTGTGGTTGATGTTTAGTGGGGGAGGAGTCGTGGTTGGGATTTGCTCCAAACCACCTACATCCAATCAGCATATGAGATTGATTGTAGGGGCCCCCTATCTACCCAAATTAAAACCATCAGGGGGGTGAGCATTACCAACTGAATTTCCAAGGGTGATTTCACATATCATGACAAGCTTTAGAGCAACAAGCAAGAAAAACCTCAGCGCACATCCAAAGGCTAGAAGGGCAGGTGGCTCAATTGACAAGTAAGCAACCATGTTGAAGATATACATGCATAAGTGGACATAATAATGTGGATAAGGCAGTTTACATGGACAATTGACGTGGCATTCCATGTCAACATGACATCATGAGACATCATCAATGAAGTCACTAATGAAAATACTTTTTGAAGGGATTTTGAAGTCCATGCCCAAAGGAAAAGAAAGGAGTTGATAGAGGAGAAAGGGGGGAATGTATTCTATTATTCTATTTGTGAAAGGGAAGGGAAACGAGGCTCACGATTGCAAATATTAGATAGTAATTCTTGTACAGGGAACCATTTGCACTCCTAGTTATGGAAATCAAGTTAGTTACAAGCCAAAAATCTCCAAGAAATATTCTCAGGTATCTTCTTCCATTTCTCTTTGTTTGTTTCATAATTACTAATTTAAAATACGAAATCCTTACTCCTCAAGGCCTTATTAATTTAGATAATATACCATTAATTGAGCATGAAGTAGACATATATGACACTCATTGTCACCTTGACCTATTTTAAGTTATATAGGAGGATTTAAGTAGGTTTGGCCATTCAAATAATACCTTTTGGGTATGTGAATATGGTCTAATGTTTGTCACCATTCCTCATTTGTATGACTTCCTTGGTTTATTTCTTGGTGTGGAATTTATTATATACACCAAACTATTGTTTATAGCGATGGTTGTATTCTCCTTTAGATATCATTTGAACATATCTGTGATATATTACATTTTCCATCTGTTGAAAACCTCTAGTCACTCACCAACAAAATTTTAATTCAATTATATAGGGATTTATTAGAAGTTGAAAAGAAAACTATGCTAGAGTCTATGTTACTTTTTGGTTCCCCTATCCCATAATCAACCTCAACATGCCAATTGAGTATGTTCTCTGAATTTTTTCAAGAATTCCTCTCTACCATTGTTGTATTTTGCGCCTTAATGATATACATTTGTTGATGAAAAATTAATAAGATTTTTCAGTGCTCTTTCTTCCATAAGAAACACAAATGTAAATTTTTATTTCGCTATGTACATCTTACATGTAATTAATTTTCAGCTATCTAAATTCAGTGATGCAAGATACTTCATGTATCCATCCTTTCTTGTATACCTCATGTTGTATTTACAAGTCATAAAATTTGTTGGTTTGAGCCTACAAGTTAAACTTCTAAGGATGAGTAGCAATTAGTGATCTACTAGATTTTGATTATGATAAGAAAGAAGAATGATGAGGTTTTTTTAGGGTATCTCGCACATTTTATGTGTACATAATTTGTAATTTTGTTAGATGAAGTTCCCCAAACATTTTTTCTAGAAATCAATTAAATTATGTAATGAAGTCTTGATACAAGTTTGGGGAACTCGTACATGTATAAAAGCCACAACAAAATAAGAATATATGGTTCACAAGTGCCTCCTAATCAGTCCTGTATTCCCGCCTGTTAAAATTTTTCCATTATAATATATCAAGAAAAGGATAAATTTAGGTCTTGTGCATTGTGTTCCAAGTAAGTAGGAGGTTACCTTCATGCTTAAGTATGAGGTGGGTCCATTCATTTTGAACACTAGACATGCCTTCAACATTTTTCTCAAATACTAGCCTTAATGAATTATCCCAAAGGAAAAGTATGGGCTAATGATCCATACAATACTATCTCCAAAAAATGATTGAAGGTTCAGTCAGCCCCATATGAGCGTGATAACTAGCTAGATATTGAAAAATTGGCAAACAAGCATTGAAGGGTTGAAGAAGAATCAACTTTAGAGAAATATATAGAGATTGATTTGGATGGTCAGAAAATAGTTATTAATAGATAATTTAGAGAACGAGTCAGACAACCAATCTAGAAAGAGTTCGAGGTGTGAAGAAAAAAAATAGCAGTGGAGACAGTGGATATTTTAGGTTACATAGTGGGAGAAGCCATCTCAAGAGACTTTGGTTTTCAAGTAGAATGATTGAGTCCTATAATAACCTCTTCCTCTATAGAAAAATTGGAAAAAGGAGTATCTAAACTCGTTCCTCTTCCTCATTCAGAGTGGACGTCTCATAGATTTTTATATTCTCTACATTAACCACAAGTTAAATGTTCATGTATTGGGGTAGACTGAATATATGCATCTTATCTCCAAAATTTTCCATTATCTCAAAGGACCATATCACAAAGTCTTGATTTTCTTACTAGGACTATATATTATATCTTTGTTCAGTTGTAACCATACTCTATTTCCCACTCTAAATTACTTATTTTTTATATGTTGATTATGCTCAGACTTGTACTTTTCCCGTGACTTCTACAACATCTCTTGTACCTATAGATGAATTTGTCATATCTTCTCAACAATTTGTTTCCCTTAAAAAACCCCTATGATATCCTCCCTCACTCCTCGTTGTTTCCCATATGTAATATCCAAAGGTGAATGTGGTACATATCAAGAATAAGTTTCAAATAGGGACTTACCAATATAAGTGTATACTTATATATTGTAAAAGTCTTGTATATATACCATATTTTCCACCCATGCCTTTGAATGCTTTTGATTATAACCCCTCAAAATTTGCACCAAATTCCTATTGACTAGTTTTATTTATCCATCCTTCTATGGATGAAATGTGTAGACCTATTCAACTTTGTGTCAATATTCTCCCACAATGTAGTCTAAAATACACTGAGAAACCTTGTTCCCCTACTAAAATGATGCTCCTTGGTATCCCAATGTGTACGTAGACTTTTCAGAAGAATAAGTTTGCGACTTATTACTTGCTTATGGTCTTCTTATAAGGCATTAGAACACACATCTTACTAAACATGTCAACTACCATTTGAATAGGTTTTCATGTCCCTTCCCGGTTGTTGCTAAAACTCCAAAAACGTCCATGGGAACTTTTTCGCAAGGATAATTAGGTACAAGAAAGACATGATATAGAACATATTTTCAATTACTAGGCTTGTTGTTATAATAATTCATGCATCCTCTTATGAACCTAGCTACCTGTTCTTGCAACTTGTGCGAGTACACATTCCTTTGCAAGGTTGCCACTGTGTTCCATACACCAAAATTCCCTACAACCATAGAGGTGTGAGCCACTATGATTAGCTGTATTTGGTCATGTTTAGGAACATGTAACTTATCCAACCTATATAATAATGCATTCTCGAGATGGTAGTCAACTATGTTATCACCATCTTGCACATGACTCTGGCATTACAACTACTAAAACACCTCATGTTGATGCCTAGAAATGTCATGGCTCAACGCGTGAGTAATTTCCCATTCAAAGTCCCGATTAGAATATTTTACACTGAGATGGAAATTGTGACTGGTTCAAATGGGTTTCCACTTACTCATGTCTAAGACTAGCCTAAGTTAACCTATCCTAACTATCATGTACAATAAGAAGAAGGACAACCTTCAATTTGTTTGTTATGAAACCAACTCACAAGAAGATAGAAAAGATAGATCAACGCCTTAGAATTCAGCCTCTTCGAGGGGGAAACCTCCTTTACATTACACAAAAGAAAAATTCTTGGATGATTCAAATGACAAAACCTCCTTTCTATATATATGAGTATAAGGGGCCACAATATAACCAAGCCGACCTAACAATAATAATATAAAGGCACAAAAATAACAATAGAGGGATTCTATGGGGCATAATTAAACAACATGGGGACAATAGGGGCACAACAATAACAATAAGGGATACAACAACAATAGTAATGGGGGAATCACTAGTATTATAGGGACCTAACATGCCTCTCTCCTTCAAAAAATTGTTGTCCTCAACACTTGAATAGTTTTGGATGCTTCTGTATAAAATTCTCGTCCTCCCATGTAGAACCTTCAATGGGTAAGTTCTTCCACTTGATGAGATACTCTGAAATTGATCGATTTCGTAGTTGTTGAGTTATTGTTTCTTTAATTGCTTCAGGTTCCAATATGATTTTTCCTTCCTCATCAAGTTCTGGAAATATTGTTTGAATTGGAAGCTTGTCACCTATAACCTTATTTAAGCATGAAACATGGAAAACTGGGTGCACTCAGGAAGTTGCAGGAAGCTCCAATTTGTATGCCATAGTACTTATCTTTTGCAACACATTGTATGGACCATAATACTTTGGTGATAATTTATTATCCATCTTAGCTTGCTTGAGGGACATTTGTTTATATGGTTTTAGCCATAGGAATACCCAGTCACCTACATCAAAACTTCTTTCGCTGTGATGTTGATCTACCTGTTGTTTCATTATATTCTACGCGAAGGTGAGGTTATCCTTTAAGAGTTGGAGAACTTGTTGTTGATTCTCGATGTGATCTTCCACTACTTGAACCTTAGAATTTTCTCTTAAATATGATGTGATGGATGGTGGATGATATCCTTAAAGTTCCATAAATGGGGTCATTCTTGTTGCAGTATGGAAGGAAGTGTTATACCACCATTCAGCCAGAGGCAACCATTTGACCCATTATGTCTATTTATCAGATACAAAGCAATGAATATATCCTTCCAAACATTTGTTTACTATCTCAGTTTTCCCATCAGATTTAGGATGACAAGATGAGCTATGAGCTAACTGAGTACCAAGACAAGAAAATAATTTTGTCCAAAAATTTCTAGTGAAAATGGATTTCTGTCAGTTACAATAATCTTTGGGTTTCCATGTAGCTTTTGAATTGTTTCCATAAATGCAGTAGAAATTGTAATCGCTTTAAATAGATGAGATAATGCACAAAAGTGTGCATACTTGGTAAGTCTGTCAACTACCACCATGATAACACTCTTTCCTTCGGACTTGGGTAAACCTGTAATAAAATCCATTGAAACCTCCTCCCAACGTTGGCTTGGAATGGATAAAGGTTGTAATAGTCCTGGGGTCTTAATTGTTTCAACTTTATTTTGTTGGAAAACCAAACATTCCACCACAAACTTCTGAATATCCAATTGAAGGTCATCCAAAAAAATTCCCTCTGAACCCTGTTGTAGGCTTTTAGAAATCCTGAGTGCCCTCCTAAGGGAGAGGTGTGCAATTCCCTAAGGATCTTCT
Source organism: Pinus taeda (assembly GCA_000404065.3). Lineage (NCBI taxonomy): Eukaryota > Viridiplantae > Streptophyta > Pinopsida > Pinales > Pinaceae > Pinus > Pinus taeda. Next base: position 206,204 of record APFE030794874.1, read on the forward strand.
GTTTGCGTTGGGAATTCTTAAATAAGTATAACTGATCCTTGTACCATAACGAATCATCTTTCCAGCTAAATGTATCATATGTACTGGGATCTTATTGTACCTTTTAAATGAGTGCCCACACTTCCTCATCATTCTTCCATTCATCCCTTGCTTCGTTTATCCAATCTGAGTGGATAATAGAAATGGCACAAAGAAATGTTTCAACATCCTTATCCTTTCTTGAGAGTGCATCTGCCACAACATTTTGCTTCCCTTTTTTTAGATGATTTCAAAGTCATAACCCAACATCTTTGTGACCCATTTTTGCTGCTCTTCTGAAGATAATCTTTGTTCTAAAAACTACTTAAGACTATAATTATATATTTTTACCTTGAAGTGTCTTCCCATTAGGTAGGGTCACCATTTCTTAAGTGTATGTAGTATTTCCAACATTTCCTTCTCATAAATAGCTTTGTGTAAATACTTTCCTTTGATTGGACGACTTTCAAAAGAAATGGGTCTTTCTTCTCACATTAAAACAACACCAATTCCATTTCATGAGGCATCACATTCCATAATAAACGTTTTTGTGAAGTCCAGTGTAGCTAAGACTGGTGCTTGGCACATTGCCTCTTTAAGATGTTCAAAGGCCTTTGTTTCTTCTAGAGTCCATGAAAATGCATCTTTCTTCAATAATGTTGTTAGAGGTGTTGCTATTCTCCCATAATTATTAACAAACTTGCGATAATACCCTGTCAACCCGAGAAATCCTTGTAAATGCTTTATGGAAGTGGGGATTTTCCATTCCTTAATGGTCTTAATTTTGCTAGGGTCTACCTTAACACCTTCATTAGATACAATATGACCCAGATATTCCACCTCGTGTACTCCAAATAAACATTTGGAGGTTTTGCATATAATTATTTCTCCTCTAATAGTTTGAGCACCATGTCGACATGTTGGACATTATCCTTCTAGGACTTGCTATAGATTAGTATATCATCAAAAATTACTAACACAAATTTTCTAAGGAAGGGTTTGAAAATGGAATTCATCAAACCTTGAAATTTAGAAGGTGCATTATTAAGGCCAAAAGGCATGACCAAAAATTCATAATGACCCTCATCAGTTCTAAATGTTGTTTTTGGAATGTCTTTGGTATTCATTCTGATTTGATGATATCCTAAACAAAGATCCAACTTGGTGAAATAAATTGATCCATGCAATTCATCCAATATTTCATCAATGACAGGAATGGGAAATTTATCTTTAATAGTGAGATTGTTGAGCTCCCTATAATCTGGACACATGCACCATAACCCATCCTTCTTGTGAATCAATACTACTGGAGCAAAGAAAAAACTTTGACTAGGTTGAATTATACCAACCTCTAGCATTTCTGTAACCATACATTCAATTTTACTCTTTTGGACATATGGATATCTATAAGGCCTAATGTTTGGAGGAACACTTCCTGGAATCAAATTAATAGCATGATCATGATCATGAATAGGTGGGAGGCCTTTGAGAGTCTCAAATACCTTGGAATGATTGTCCAATACTTTTTGGAGATCTGAAGAAATGGATGATTTCGATGTGGGAACCTCTAGTGAACATAATTGTACAGTTATGCCTCATTGTTATTTCTTTAGAATCTTTGTCATTCTCTTCGAGTTGATTATCTTTCTCGGTTTCCCTACGATATCCCTTAATTCAACTTCCTTTCCTTCTGAAGAAAATTTCATGAAAATTTCTTGAAAATTAAAAGATATTGTACCCAAGGATTGTAGCCATTGGACTGCTAGTACAACATCAACACCACCCTTTGGAATGGAAAGCGTTGGGCTATTCAATAAATATTCTCCCATGGATAGCTTGATATTATGGCAATTTCCTCAGCAATTTATGGTTCCTCCACTTGCAACCATCACTTCACACTTTCGTGTTGCATATAGGAAGAAATTCAATTCCTTGGCTATCTTACAATGAATAAAGTTATGGGTACTTTCCAAATCAATCAACACTATTACCATTTTCTTCTTGATATGCCCTTCTATCTTGATAGTTTGAGGAGTGGTAATTCTAACCAATGCATTACAAGATATGGTTGGATTCATTTCTTCTTTTTCTAGGGTTTTTTCCTGGTGTATATCCTCTTCTTTTGACGTTTCTTGTTCCTTTTCTTCCTCATCTTGACAATCTATGTAAAATAATTTCTTCTTGACACACTTATAACCTTTAGTGTATTTGCTATCACAACTGTAACAAAGCCCTTTTGCTCTTTTTTCTTCCAATTGTTGTGGTGTCAACCTTGTAGGTTGTGGACGTTTAGGGGCAGCAACACTTCCATCTTTATGATTGTGAGTGGTAGGATTCCTTGTTCCCATAATTTTGCTTTCCATTTTTCTTGCTAACCTGAATGCATTCTCCAATGAATTTAGTTCCCAAAGGCGAACCTCATGTTGGATGTTATCTTTTAAAGTCCCTATGAACACATAAATCCTATGCCCCTCTAGAATATCTTTTACCCTTATATTTAATTTTTAGAAGTCCTCAATGTGCTCCATCATTGAACCCTTTTGTTTGAGATTTATCAATTGGCTAAAAAAAGTGTTTCTTTTTGTATCCTCATAATGTGCTATCATTTCATTTGTAAAAATAGCCCAAGTGACAATTTGTTTACGAGAGCAAAGCCATTGATACCATACAAATTGATTTGGTTCCAAATATAAAGTTGTAATGCGTACCTTTTGTGTGTTTTGCACATTATGGAGATCGAAAAAGTAGTCCATCTGTAGTATCCATGTTCTGGGATCCTTGCCATCAAACTTCCTCATATCGATCTTTGGAACATGGTGATTCTTCGATCCAACATTAGAGTCTATGAAATCATGATTAGAATTTGTTTTTTTCTCATCATGCGTTTCCTTTACTACCCTTTCACCACTAGTAAGCATTTCTTGTAGAAACATTGTCAAATCTGTGTTCAAATTTGTCTTCAAATCTTCCATGCCTTTCTTTAAATCATCCATCTTAGCTTCCACATCATTCATCTTAGCTTCTATGCTTTCCTTTAAACCATCCATCTTAGCTTCCACACCTTTCTTTAAACCATCCGTCTTAGCTTATACGTCTTTCTTTAAACCATCCATCTTATTTTCTGTTACTTTTTGTGTAAGTGAAATTTGTTGCACTTGGTATCGTAATTTTGATATATCATGTTGCATTTCTTCCTCTTCTTCATGAGTCATGCTAGAGATTTCAGGTTGCTTACTAGGTGTTTCCATTTTCCTTCTTCGGGGCATTAATTACCGATAATAATTCTTCACTATGCCATTTGAATTTCTTCAAACTACTTTTCAAGCAAAGCTTTTGTAAAAATTTAAAAAAAACTACACACCTTTTTTCACTTTGTAGGAGCTCGATATTGAATCTGATGTATATCTGTAATTTTGGATATCCTAGGTCTGAAATTTATTCCTGCGGTAACCCTCTGAGTAATATTTCTAACCCCGCAAGTTTTATCAAGATTGGATTCTCCAATGAAAATTTATGCCAAATCTCCCACGATGACCTAAGTATAGACTGGTTCAGTAGAGAGAACTTGTACGACATTCCGAAGGCCACTGTTTCAACCTTAGGTTCTAAAAATGATACCCAAAACAACTACACTCCGTCCTCTTTCTGTAACTTCTGACAAAAATTCAATCTGATACTTGGAGCGAAAGTTATGACGATTTTCCCAAGGTGACCTGTTTGGAATGTAATTTGGGAGTTTGCAAAAACCGTAACTTTCCCCAGATTATATCTCTGAAAATATAGTGATACAAGATATTAAATTTGGATCTGAGGTTTAGAACGATTTCTTCTCAAATGGGTTTTTTTTTAGCTTCTTAAAGTTCATAGCGAAAGCATTATAGTGAAAATTCCACAATGACCTGTTTTAGATGAAATTGTGGAGCTTGCAAAACCCCTAACTTCCTCAAATACTATCTCCAAAAATATAGCGAGACAAAATCTGAAATTCAGACGTGAGGTTCAAAAAGATTTATTCTCAAATGGGTTTTTTTTAGCTTCTGAAACGTCGCGGAAAAAAGTGTATAGCGAAAATTCCACGATGACATGTTTGGAGTAGCGAAACCTTAGAATACAAAGCTCTTATACCGAATGTTATGAACCAGCTCACAAAAAGATAGAAAATATAGATCAATGCCTTAAAATTTAGCCTCTTTGAGGGAGCAACCTCTTTTACATTACACAAATGAACAATTCTTGGATGATTCAAATGATAAAACCTCCTTTCTATATATAGGAGTCTAAGGGATCACAATATAACCAAGTCGATCTAACAATAACAATATAAAGGCACAAAAATAACAATAGAGGGATTCTATGGGGCACAATAATAACAATATGGGGATAATAAGGGCACAACAATAGCATTAAGGGATACAACGATAATAGTAATGGGGAATCACTAGTATTATAGGGACCTAACATTATTTATGAATGGTAATTATCAAGATTAAAACACTTGAGAGAAAAATGAGTCATCTTTATGATATTGTTTGGGTGAGATGACCCTTTATGGTTGGACTGAAACAAGGGCTCGGTCTATCCAATGTGAGGCTTGCTCCTATGTAAGGAGATTTAAAGAATACAATAATCAAATGTAACTAGTTTTTTGATGCAAAAGAACCTAAAAGGAAGTCTATCTTGACTAAGTGCAAGATAGCCTCATCCCTAGTCAAAAGCTAAAGTGTTCTAATAGGAAAGGCAAAAATTGTCTAATCTTAGGATGAAGGTTCACTCACAAACCCCAAAGCAATTTGTAGGTATATGAATTTCTTTAACACAAACATAAATAAAACAATCTCAATAGAAAACTACAAAGCTAACTTTATTTACATACGTGAGATCAATTATAAAATGAATTAATTATAAATGTCATATAACCAGAGAGAATAATCTTCTCCACGGGATACTCGGCAGCACTAAAATAATTTGTAGAGATAAATAAATAATTATCTATCTTACAAAAAAATCCCATTTAACTTTTTTTTTAAATGAAAACAAATAACAAGACTCGTTTTTGTTCATTTATTTTGTTATAAACAAACGTTGTTTTTAAATAAAAACATTAAATTCCATATAATAAAATATTAATGTACCATTATAAAAATATCATTTAACATTTATATGATAAATTATATAAATATCAATATATATTATATATAATATTTATATTATATATAGTATATATATTATAAGTTAATCACAACAAAACATTTTAAAATTAAAGAACACACATGGCATTTACATGAAATATATATTAAATTATCAGAAAGAAACGGTCTTATGATTTTTTTTCATATACAAAGCTTATATGCAGGACAAAGATACCAAAGTCATATAAATTACCGCCGAGCAGAAATATAGGTATGCCATGGACGACAGAATGTAATTTGCGCATCCCCAATAAGCCAATTCGAACGCAACACCCCGATCTGAACTCTTAAGAAAGTCAATTCAACTCCAGCAAGCCAATTTGACTCCTCCTTTCACTGCGTTCTTCTTCTCTTTTTCTTTCTACATTTTCGAAACCCTCTCCAAAGAATTCTGAATCCAAATTTCTCTGCGTCATTCCTCCCCCCTAATTTCTCTGCGTTTTTAATTTCTTTGCATTCACCTCCGTCGGTCCCCCCTCCTTTACTTTCAGGACTTCGATTTCATTTTTATATAGTCTCAATGATTTCTGCCTCTCCAACTTCATTCCAAAATCAGATGTTCTTCCCCTTCAATACACATGGATTTCTTTGTCCCTAAAGCGAGCAGATTCAAATTCTAGTGTGAGTTCACTGCCGAGATTCTCATGGTTCTTCCCATATGAAAATGTATCTGGTGTGGATTGCATTAAAATGCAGGGTGTGCCATGAACAAGCAAATCATAAATCTCCTCTATTTCTCTGTGTTTTTTTTAAACATCTCTCCTCGAATTAAGGGATGCCATTCCGTTTGAGCTTTGGTGGTTGAATATGAATTAAAATGGAGGGTGTGCCATCAAAATGAAATTGGGAATGTCCTCCATCATTATCATACACCTGCACGACATACAACATTTTTTGTTATGCAATAACTCCTGAAATCTTAAACAACCAACGCAAAGCAATGAGTGTAACGACCATGGAATGCTCCATGTAGAGTTGAAGGCAACCAGGAAGATATGCACTGCGTGCATGGACGATTTTCGTTATATGTGCAATGGACGAATGCCAAGTCACATGGAATGGTAGTTTAGGACGATGACATTGATGGGAGAGTTGAGAGTGTTGAATGTAGTAGTACTCTGGAATATGAAAAGAAACCTCCTTTCCATATCGAAGACCTATTATGTGCTTGTTGCTAACAAGCTCTTCCCAAGTTTTAATGATTGGCTTGGTAAGTGCAGATTGAATTTTTGCATCTGCATGTAACTCTGTTGCTTCATTGGGCACTAGATCAAATGAGATGGCAATGCCTTGTTCTTCTTACTGATTTGTCTTTAATATTCATGAGAGGTCTAATTTGTTCTTCATATTCACCCTCCAAGTGGTTGGATGACATGGATTATTTACTATGATCTTGATCTTCCAACTCTTGTCACAATCTAATGTCGTTTCATTTTATTTCTCAATGATACACTTGTATTTACTGCTTTGTGAGTGTCTTCTAGCATAGTATCCTTCTCCTTTTATTCAATCATGATCTTTTCATGTTAAGATATAATACCTTCAAGTGGAGATTACTCATGAAAAGACGACTTCGACCCGAAAAACTCTTGGTATAACAAGGTTGAAGAAAATCACTAAATGGACTAGAATTGAGTACTAGACTGAGGAAAAGGCTTAGGGATTACACAGTGCATAGCTCTAGAGGTTGAGAGAGGAGGAATGAGGCTTATGACTATGCCATGCTTAGTTCTAGAGGGTAGAATCACTCTCCAAAAGGAAACCCCTTACCTATGGATGGAAGTAAATATATAGGTGAAGGAGGTAATTCACGAATTTTTATCTTTTTATCAATCTAGGGTAGAGATCCACTCTAGATGGGAGTATGAGCTCAAGGAATAAGGGATGAAAAATTCAAGGTAGGATAGGATAGGATTCAAAACTTTTATCTGAGGTAAATGGTTACAATAGATCCTCGAAGCTTCTAGAAGAGGAAGCTTCAGGATTCTTTTTTGTTTTCCTGAATTTCTAGAATCAACGCACCCCCAACATTGATCAACCTTCTGGTGATCATTGCAGGTGCAGAGTAGGGAAACCTAGTAGTCAATGCTAGCCAATAAGAGACCATGGTTTTCTAATCCTTAAAAACACTGAAAAAAAGTGCTTTCAGGCAAAACTCAGGGATTAGAATGAGTCATGATTAGGGATTTGTGCAAGGATGATGGAAAGAGGTCAAAGGATGCTGATTGATCCAATTGAAGGCCTATTAATCATATTTGACAAATTGGCCTCTAATAGTTGTCATCAGATATGTTGATGGGAAATGATAAGTTAAATGATAGTTACAAAAATAAGCATTTTGATAAGATGGACGAATTATGGCATGAGATTCTTTGTTAGTAAATAACAAATACATATATGTTTGAAAAACTTTACAAATGCTTTGAGCAATATAATCATCTCCCTCACAAAATAAATATGAAAAACCATTTCCTTGTACATCGTTACAAACTACACGAACATCATGATCATTGAAATAACTGAAAATGAATGCCAGCATAGAAAACACATGAAACTAGTGAGGATACAATTAGTGAAGATCAATTTGATTCATGAAATAACTCATGCATTCACTAGCACTTAAGAGGATTTCAGGTGTGATGAAATATTAGGGGTATAACATTCACAAGAAAAAACAAGAGCTAACTACTCTCAAATGTATCAAATAGACATGATTCCTCCAGCCAAAGATATTATTTGAAATGATCAGCTTCACAGTTCCATGCCTCGACTTCCTTAAAAGTCCTGAAAATTTCAAGTATTGTAAAATCACATTTTGAAGATTGAATAAGATCATGCATGGTGCGAAGATAGCTACCAGTGGTAATTTTCATAAGATAACTTTTATCTAGGTGGAATCCATCTAGATCAATAATTTGATCGAACTTTTCAACTTCAAGAACTATATTACTTATGTCAAAAGATTCTTCTAATTGAACATCTAAGGATGGATAGATTGGATCAATATCATGAGTAACCCGAACAGAAGAATTTTCTTCATGCAAGACAGGAAATGATTAGGAATGGAACGAATACTCAGTGAATTAATTGTTTCCTTTTTCATCTTGGATAACCTCACTATCTTATGTCAATTCAAAACCCAACTCATTAGATGAAGAACTTGAATAGAATGGAGTATCTTTTTCACAAGTTAATGTATTACGAGTAGGGCACAAGGGATAGTGAGATGAAGAGGAAGTTTCCATAAGAACATCTTCTTTGACCAAATCAAATTCTAAATGTATTTTTTTCAAATCAAAATCTTCTCGAGAAACTGAGAGATCAGTTGGTGGACATTTTCATTCATCATCATATGCATCAACATATTCATCATCATCAGAATGATGGTTTTCTAAGACTATATATTGATTAAGAAAATTAACTTCAATCGATTAGCTACTAAGATTAGTAGATTGAAAATCATTCAATAGTGAAGGAACAACATGTTGACATAGAGGGTTTTGAAAGAGGGAAGATAGATCAAAAGTATCCTCACCTTTCTCTCCTCTACTTGTGTAATATGACTGCCTTGTACTTCATCGCAATTTGAACCAAAAACTTGAAAATTAAGACAGTCTAATGAACTAGCTGGTGGGGAAGATTGATCAGATGAATCAAGGCACAAAGATTCACAACGTATGGATGATAGAGGATGAAAGGTGTCCCTTGAAGAATCATTACTTTCAATGGAACCAGATCCAAGATTAAGGTTAAGAGTACCAATATCATCTTAAGGAATGGGAGCATTAGTATTCACCCTAGGCTCCATGAACCATTCCAAGGTTTCTTTCATCAGATATGAATCATGGAAAGTGTATGAAGATTGAAGAGATGGATTAACTATTTGATTTTCATATTTTTTTATTTGAATAACTTCAACACAAGGCACAAAAAAGGGAGGAGGACAAGGGATGAAAGGAATATTAGGTTCCTCCTCTATAATTAGTGGTTTCTCATGTATTTAAAAAGTTGGAAGAGAAGAATCATCATGGGGTTCAAACTCACCAGGTAAAGAGATATGAATCAAACTCTCAAACATTTTCTTAAATAAATCCCAATTTGTATCTTCTTTAGGAAATTCGTAACATAGGCGAAGGAATCGACTAGAAAAATCCTCAATAAATTCATTAGGCTTCATTCTTAGTTGATTGATTCTCTTGAAAACATCTTAGTAATCATACCTATCAAATACTTGTTGAAGCTCCTTATGGAAGTGATCAAAAATGGATGGAAGAATATGGAAAGGTATGACACCATCACTTTACTCGACCTTCAAGGGTGAGGAAGAAAAGTATAAGAGTAAAATCTTTAGAATAATTTTCATAAAATTTACAGAAGGTAGACAAAATTAGAGTTGTGCTCTGCTCTGGATATTTTACCATCACCATCAAATTTTGATGGAGAAAATTTATAAAGAGACCCATTGGGGATTGAAAGTCTACCATTGGATTTATTGGAAAAACACCCCAGGAGAATGATTTGGAAATGATCCATTTAAGATAAGAGATTCAAAATAGACTCAAATAGCACAAATTGTCATCTAACCCTACTTCTAATGCCAATCGTTGATGGTGCTAGAAATGCATCAACTAAGGGGGTCTCCCCAATGTGAAGTCTCAATTAGGCCTCACACCATATGAAGTAGGAGCCCCATCCAGAGTATTGACCCAACCACCATATCTTAAAGGTTTTCCTCAGCAGCAATAAATAACACTGTGAAAAACCAATTGCAATGTGTAAAAGGATACTTTCACGAGGGGAGAGAGAGGAGTGACTCTCTTGAAGGAAGTAATAGTACTAACCTAAGAGAGAAATACAAGAGATAAAATATTTGTTATTTATTTAGCGTAGTAGTTAACATAGACACAATGATCGTTAAATCAAATACAACACACATTAAAAAAGCTAAGTACCAAAGCCAATGAAATAGTTTAATTTTCTTAATACATATGAACAAAACATATACCACAAACATATAAAGAATAGTCTTACTACATTCACAATAAATGCATTATAATGTTTTGGATCGTCGAGCTTTTGATTATTAGGTGAAAGATCCAAGTACACAGTTACAATGATGAGCCACTAGTTCTAATAGTGGAACATTAAGTCACTTCTTTCTTCTCCAAAGAATGATCTTCTCTCCTATGCTAAGCTAGAGAAGCCAAGGCTAGATGTCCAAAGGCTAAGCCTCCAAATGCCCCTTTTCTTGAGTTATGAGGGTGTATTTAGAAAAATATGAATGACATTTCATATCCCCATGACTCTTGAGATTCCCTCATGACTCTTCGACTTCTAATGTGACCTTCGGACTTGTATATGTCTTTTGGACTTTTTTTAAATACGCTTTTGTCCATATATAACCATGTGAATTTTCATATTCCATATATGACTCTTAGAATTCCACACATTACATTTTGCCCTTTCCTTTTGATAGTTACATCCACAAATGATGCGGCAAGTCACATGGAAACACATGACATTGTGATGACATTGGTACAAGTCACAACTTGATAATCATGACATGGAGTTAATGATGAGATGGAAATGCCAAGTTGTTCTTCATGTCTTGATCTAGGTGGGTATTGGTGGCCACCTGCCAAGTCCACATGGACCCCCATCATTGTTTCTTTTAGCTTTTCAGTTTCCTTCATTGTAGCACAGTTTACTATTTTTAACAGTTTTTTGGGTCCTAAACTTTCGAAGCTGTTTGGAGGCCCTAAACGATGTTTTTTGGGAAAACTAGGAGCAACATCGGCCCATGGCCCCATTTTTCTCTTCCCAAAGTTGTAGTTCTCAGATATATCTTTCTAACAAGATATTGTGCACATCAAATGGAGATTGTATGCCAAAGTTACGACCCCAGGAAGTTGATGTACCAATTTACCCAAATGGGGCCCACAATTTGCCATTTCATCTTCTAGGGTTAGGTTTTTGGACGTTTAGGGTTTTCCATTGTTTCTCAACAATAAATAGGCCTTCGAGCCTCATTGTAACACAGTTCAAAGGCATGTAGTTGCCACATCTCTTCTTAGAGATAAACTACCATCGCCCTAGCTAGTTTATTTCCATTTCTGTTTGTAATCATATTTCAATATTTTATAGTAATGAAATGAAGTATTATTTCTGATGCATCTCTATATGTATGGTTATATATGTAGTTATTTGTGTTCCTGTTTAAATCCAGATCAATGGTATTAGAGCAGTCTGCTCTTTCTCTATCTTTCTTTGCATGTCCCCAACGAGGTCGGGATATTAGGAGTTAGAGCTTGAACTGGTTGAACCTTTGCAAGACCAACCTCGCGAATCTCGATGGCCTCCCATGGCAGATGGAAATAAAGATGAGGGAGTAGGATATCCTATCAAAATTTTGCTTGAAGAAGCCATTGAGTGACAAAGGGACGACGATGGACAACTTTGCCCAGATCCTTCAACGGTTACACAGGGGTGACACATCTACTTCTAGCAGCTACTCTGGAAGTGCCACACCCTTTAAGGTACAAGTTAACTTTGACATTCCCATATTTGAGGGTCAGATAGATGCAGACGCTGTAGATAATTGGTTAAATCTACTAGAAGGGTATTTTTTTGTTCATGATTTTTCTAGCTGGGAAAAGATTACTTTCGCTCTTCTCAAATCCACCCCCCACGTCAAGGACTAGTAGGAAACCTACTGTGAGTAGAAGGATGAAAGTTCAGCCTCACCATTTTTAGCTGCGCCCACTTGGAATTCATTCCATATTGCCATCAAGGAGTAGTACTACCCTGTAAGAAGCTATGAGGATCAATACATAAAGTGGACCATGTTGAGGCAGGGAAGGGACCAAGACGTGCCAGAGTTTACCAATATTTTCCATACCCTTTACACAAAATTGGGTATCAAGGATTTGGAGTAGCATTTGGTACTCAAATATCGCAGTTGCCTGCACAAGTACATCCAAGAAGAAATAGAATTCCTAAACATCTCCTCACTCGACACAGCATACCGAAATGCTGTCAAGATCGAGCAAAAGTTTAAATAGAAGAAGCGAGACTTTGGATCTATGAATCTGAAGCAAGGGAAAGGTGCCCCCAAGCCGTAGAATAAAGGATAAAGCTAAGGTGGGGTAGCGCAACATAACCCGCCAAAGTTACAAGCAAAGAACAGTGTCGCGAAGCTGAAAAAGGACACAGGAAAGTGGTGTGTGTTCCATAAGAGCTCCAATCACAACACAAATGAGTGTTGCGCCAAGCAGCCACTGGTGGCCAAGTTAAGGGTTTCAGAATAAGATGTGTGTTCTGACTCTGAGTCAGAACCTGACAAGGGAAATGACAAAGGGAAGCAGATTATCAATGCGGAGCCCAACGCCATCGTTGCCAGCATGAAGATCCAGAAGGAGGAACCAGAAGATCCAGAGGAGGAGAAGCGTCGCTTCTACTCCCAGATATGGGTAAGGGGCTCCCCACTATAGTTCATTGTAGACAACTGGAGCCAAAAGAACCTCATGTCAGCAGAAGTCGTGAAGCAGCTGGGCTTACCGACCAAATCACATCCACAATCGTACACCATCGGGTGGCTTCACCAAGGACGGGATCTTCGTGTGAGCCAGTAGTGTCACCTTCCATACAACATCAAGCCCTTCACGAATGAGGTATTGTGTGACATTGCTCCCCTTGATGTTTATGATGTATTATTAAGACAACCATACTTGTGGAAGCGACATGCTGTGTATGAATCAGGGCCCCATCCTGTTATTGTTTCTTTAGGAAATAATTTGTACAAGATACTGGAGGTAGCACCACCTACCACCATCTCTTTGGTTACTGCAAAACAATGTAGTAAGCTCATTTCCAAAATCGAGAAATTTGTTTTCCTGATGATACGCCCTTAAGGCAAGAAGAAGACAATGGCCACGACCTCTAGACAAGGCCCCTCCACATGACAACTACATATGGACAAAGTTGTGGAGGAGTACGAGGATATCTTCACCTCCCCTGCAGGGTTTCCTCTGCACTGTCAGGTCAAGCACTCCATCGATCTAACCCCAGGTGCACTGTTGCCCAATGGACCAATCTACCAGCTCTCCGTTTTGGAGAATGATGAAATCAAGAGGCAGATTCAGGAGCTACAGCAAAAGGGTCACATCTGTCCAAGTTCATCACCTTGTGGGAGCCCGATCATGTTGGTACAGAATAAGGATGGGACTTGGAGACTCTATATTGACTATTAGGCGCTAAACAAGATCACTGTCCATAATAGGTACCTGGTCCCATGGATTGATGACCTCTTGGACCAACTGAAGGGGGCAAAATATTTCAGCAAGATCAATTTGAAGTCAGGATATCACCAGGTACCAATCAAACCCTCCGATGTGTGGAAGGCTACCTTCAAAGCCAAGAAGGTCCTTTTCGAATGGTTGGTTATGCCTTTCGGACTAACGAATGCTCTTGCAACCTTCATGAGACTAAGGGATTACATCTTGCGGCCATTCACCAACTCATTTGTAGTGGTATACTTGGATGACATCCTGATCTTTAGCCAAAGTTGGGAAGAGCACCTCCACCACATCCAACAGGTTCTCCAAACACTACGGAAACACAAGTTATGTGCTAATTTGGAGAAATGCACTTTTGGCATCACCCAGGTTCAGTGTTTGGGATACATTATTGATGAACAAGGGGTGCATGTGGATCCATCCAAGATCGAAGTCATTCGGGATTGGTCATCTCCAACCACACTGATAGAGCTCCAGAGCTTTCTAGGTCTTGCCAACTTCTACTGCAAGTTCGTTTTGGGATTTTCTCATATCACTTGGCCCTTGAGTCAAGTCACCAAGGGAGCAGTGAATTTTTTTTTTTTTTTTTGTCTGAATATCAATAAAAGGAATTCATAAAGTTGAAAGATCACCTCTGCTCGGCACCAGTGCTTGCATTACCAGACTTGCAACAACCATTTGAGGTCGAGACATATGCCTCTGTCTATGCTATTGGGGTAGTCCTTACTTAACACGGGCATGTAGTGGCATATCACAGTGAGACACTTTCAAACACAGTCTGGAAGTGTCCCACTTATGACAAAGGGATGTATTCCATTGTGTAGGCCTGCCGAAAATGGAAGCATTACATTTTGGGGAAGGAAACGGTCATGCACACAGACCACCTACAGTTCATATAAACCCAACGGAAATTGCATAATGATCGCCATCTGAAGTGGTCCACATACCTACAACAGTTCCATTTGAATATCAACTATAAGAAGGGTAGCACCAATAAATTTTCATATTTCCTCAGTTGACCACCGATCAGGTCGTTAACAACTGTGATCAACTCTTGTGGGGATGAGATTTTTGGTTGGCCACTTCTCTACAAAAGAAACCTAGAATTCGGCCACGCATACCAGACACTCTTGGAGGGTCAGCATGTTCTAGATTTTCACCTCCAGGATGCCCTATTATGCCACTTGGGTCACCTATGTGTTCCTTCAAGTGAGCGTGCCAAGATGATTTGGGAAGCACACTACAGTCGGGCTGCTAGGCATTTCGGGGTCGAGAAAGTGGTGCCAGTACTATAGAATTATTTCTATTGGCCGAATATTCTACAGGATGTCAGGAAGTACATCAGATCATGCACTACTTGCGACATTGCCAAACCAACCATCAAGAAGCAAGGCCTCTATACCCCGTTGCCTACCCTTAGTCAACCTTGGGAATCCATCTCCATGGATTACATGTTGGGCCTTCCTTGTACTAAGCATGGAAACAACTGTGTTTTTGTGGTCATCGATAGGTTCTCGAAGATGGCCATTATGGCGATTTGCAAGAAGAACATCACAGCAGAAGCTACTGCTAAACTTTTCTTTGAGCGAGTGTGGGTACACTTTGGGATCCCACAGTCTATCATCTAAGATCAAGACAATAGGTTCCTCAATACATTTCGTTCCAGCCTGTGGTCGATGTTGGACACCAAACTCACTAAGTCCACAGGCTTCTATCCTCAAACTTATGGGCAAACAAAGGTAGTCAATAGGATGATCGTACATATTATGTGCATGTACAACTCAAAGCATCCATGCACATGGGATGAGAGCCTCCCCTATGTTCAGCACAGCTACAACCGGGCTCTCCACAACTCAACTGGACACAGCCCTTTTCAAGGGGGCTTGGGATTTTAGCCACTATGTCCCATCGATGTGGTCATACCATTTGTAGCTACTCACGTAGATTTAGCTCATGTCTCATCCGAAACAGATAAGGCAAATAGCCTCATTGAGCACATCCAACATATTTGCCAGCAGGTCCACGACATTTTAGAGAAATCAAATGCTAAGTACAAGCAGTGATATGATGAACATCGGGTGCCAGACAAGTTTCAAGTGGGTGACAAAGTCTGGTTGCATTTGCAAAAGGAATGCCTTATCGAAGGCTATCGGAAACTCAGACCACTTTCATATGGTCCTTACACCATTACTAAGGCTCTAGGAGACAATGCATTTGAGCTAACCATTCCCCCATTTCTTAGCCTGCACCCAGTGTTCATTATGGGCTGCCTTTAGCTATACTTTCCACCATTACTAAATAAATCCGACATTGCACAACAGCTCACACCCACAACGTTACATCTAGATTGCATGGAACAAACTGCAATTGATCAAATCATGGACACACAGATCAAGCATACTCACCAGCAGAATATCTAACTGTATTGAGTTGTCAAAGCAAGTCAACTCCTTCACCAGGGCAATTGGCTCACCAGGGACAAAGTTTAGCAGAAGTTTCCTCATCTCATAGAGGAACTCAATGTAATGGGAACCATTGCTTCCTAAGGGGGGAGGAATGATCCAGGTGGGTATTGGTGGCCACCTGCCAAGTCCACTTGGACCCCCACCATTGTTTCTTTTAGCTTTTCAGTTTCCTTAATTGTAGAACAGTTTACTATTTTTAGCCATTTTTCGGACCCTGAACTTCCGGAGTCGTTTTGAGGCCCTAAATGACACTTTTTGGGAATATTGGGAGCAACATGGGTCCATAGGCCAATGTTGCTCTTCCCAAAGTTGTATTTCTTGGATAGATCTTTCTAACGAGATATTGTGCGTTTCGAACGGAGATCGTATGGCAAAGTTACGACCCTGGGAAGTTGATGTACCAATTTACCCAAACAGGGCCCATAGTTTGGCGTTTTATCTTCTAGGGTTAGGTTTTTGGATGTTGAGGGTTTTCCATTGTTTCTCAACAATACATAGGCCCTTGAGCCTCATTGTGACATAGTTTAGAGGCATGTAGCCACCACATCTCTTCTCAGAGATAAGCTACCATCGCCCTAGCTAGTTTATTTCCATTTTTGTTTGTAAGCGTATTTCAATATTATACAGTAATGAAATGAAGTATTAGTTCTACTGCATCTATATATATATATGGTTATATCTGTAATTTGTTGCATTCCTGTTTAAATCTAGATCATGTTTCTTAGTTTTTAATCTTCATGAGAGGTCTTCTTTTTTCTTAATCTTCACCCTCCAAGCTCTTGAATTATATGGAGTCTTTACTATGATCTTGATCTTTGAACTCCCATCACAATATAGTGCCCTTTCATTTTCTTTCTCAATGATCAACTTCTATTTATGACTTCATGAGTGTCTTCTAGCATAGTCTCCTTCTCATTTTCTTTAATCATCGTCCAATCATGTTAAGATGTAATAGCTGCAACTGGAGATCACTCATGATAAGAAGACATCAGCTTGAAAAACTCCTAGTCTCACATTCTTGATGAAGATCACTAAATGAACTAGAATTGAGTACCTGATCTAGATTTAAACAAGAACGTAACAAATGATAGATATAACCATAAATACAAAGATGCAGCAGAAATAATGCTTCAATTTATTAATATCAAATACTTAAAATATGCTTACAAGCAGAAATGGAAATAAATTAACTAGGGCAATGGTAGCTTATCTTTGAGAAGGGATGTGGCAACTACATGCCTCTGAACTATGTTACAATGAGGCTTGAAGGCCTATTTATTGTTGAGAAACAATGTAAAACCCTAAACATCCAAAAACCTAACCGTAGGAGATGAAGCGCTAAACTATGGGCCCCATTTGGGTAAATCCATACATCAATTACCCGAGGTCATAACTTTAGCATAAGATCCATTTGATGCACACAATACCTTGTTAGAAATATCTATTCGAGGAATATAACTTTTGAATGGCCAACATCAATCTAAGACCTGAAAAACTACCAAAAATAGTAAACTGTGCTACAATTCAGGAAACTCAAAAAACTGAAATAAACAATGGTGGGGGTCCAAGTGGAATAGGTGGGTGGCCACAAATATCCACCTAGATAATTCCTCCCCCCTTAGGAAGAGATCTCCCCATCCCATTGAGTTCCTCCATGAGATGAGGAAGCTTTTGCTAGTGTGAGTTGTTCTGCAATGTCTGATGTGTCCATATTGGTTGGAGCATGGTTGAAGGTGGTCCACATTGAGCACTTGGTGCAAGCCAAGGAATGGGGGAATGCTATGCTCCAAAGCATTGTTTCCCACAACCTTGGTAATGTTGTATGGACCATATCAGAGTGGTCTAAGCTTTTGATGGGCTGTTGTAAGGCATTCTTTCTGCAAATGCAACCAAATTTTGTCACCCACCTAAAACTTATGTGGCACCCGATGTTGATCATGTCGCTGGTTGTACTTGGAATTTTCCAGAATGGAGAGATGATATATTAGTCCGTTGGGTAAAGGGGCTCCAAGATTTAGATGAGATGAATTCTTAACCTGACAGTGTAACGATACCCTTGTGGGTGAGGAGAAGATGTCCCTGTATTCTTTCATGAGTGTATCCACCTACTTCTGTTGTGTGGAGGAACCCTTCCCGAGGGCCATGGTTGTGGCTACAATCTTCCCTTTACTTTGAGAGCGAACAAGAAAGAAAATGAATTCCCTAGTCTGGGAGTTGATCTTACTGCATTTCTTAGAGAGATCAAAGAGGTGGTAGTAGGTGGGGCTACCTCCAATATCCTGTATAATGAAATACTTAAAGAAATAATAACAACGTGAGGCCTTGACTCATACACAACATGTTTATGAGAGATTTTTTGGCATAAATCACAAGAAATTTCATTTGTCAACGCGTTTCAAACCAACCAGTGTGGTTCATCGTCAGGACAAGCTGAAGAATCAGATCTAGCTTAGCATCTTAAATAGTTAGATTAGAACATCCAACGGCTATAATTCTTGACCAGATAATGACTATATTGTCTAACGACTAAATTTGACCATGAAACGGTTAGAAGGACTGGATTAGGGGCAAAAACCTATATTTAAATAAATAAATTAATTGAAATAAAAGTAAAGGGACCATTTAATAAACTTATAGCTATCAATATATATTAAACTAAATTAATTATAAATAAAATTAATATAAATTAATATTTATTATATATAATATTAGAGTAATTAATAGTTAGTAATAAAAGTTGTTAAATATATAAATATTAGGGTAATATAGTTAGTTATATTCTTATTAAATACGAGTTAAATGGATCAGTTATAAACTTAAAAAAAAAAAAATTAGTTATTATAAAAGTTATTAAATATGAAAGTATTAGAGTAACCAAGGGTAATGAGAGAGAAAAAAAAAAAAAAAAAAAAAAAATATATATATATATATATTATATATATATTATATATATATATATATATATATTATATTGAATATTTAAAATTAGTTAATAGCTTATTTAAGGGTTAAAACTAGCATCTTATCATAGATTAATTTCAAGATTATTTTTATTGTTAATTAAAATTAATAGAATAAACTTAATAGAATAAATTAAGCGCTACTAAAATACCTCAAATAATAACAACCACACAGGAAACAAGGGGAATTTAAAAGAAAACAAGATCAAGCTGAACATAGAGAGGGGAAGAGAGGAAGAAATGACTAGGAAGAGAGGGTCGGGACCCAGCAACTACTGATCTTCCAGCCATCTGCTCTATTGAGATTGATCAACCATTTTTCAATCTCAAGGGCTTCCCTAAATTTCCGGTGATGGAATTTCGAAACTTTAGCAATAACACTAGCCTCCTCGATGCAGACGTGATGATTGGTTTTCTCCACATACTTTGCTAAAGTAGAAGACTTGGTTCTCCTATGCTTAAGGTCATCTTCGTGCTCATTAATCCTTTGATTAATGGAGCAACCCGTCTCACCAATATAGGGGGTCCCACAAGAACAAGGAATAATATATACCCCTTTCATGTCCTTAGGGTTGATAGGATCCTTCATAGATCTGAGGGACTTCCAAATGGTGTTAAGGGGTCTAAAGGACGAGGGGACATTATGTTTTCTAAGAATCCTCGCAATTTTATCAGTGGTCCCCTGAACAAATGGAAGATGGACACCTCGAATTCGTTCCTTTAGTTCTTTTTTAGTTAACGAATTCTTAGCCACTTTGAGGAAAGCCTTCTATCCCAAGTATCTACTATAACCATTATCAACAAAGACATTAAGGAGATGGGATTTCTCTTCCTCAAAGCTCTTTTCATCAGAGATCCTTAAGGCACGAGTAGCAAGGGTGTTGAGAACTCCCAATTTTTGAGCTAGGAAATGGTGGGAACTAGCATGAAGATATTGCTCCATATGAGTTTTCTTATGAAACACTCAGTGGGAGAGGGAACCATCACTATTCTTAGAAATAAGAATATCAAGGAAAGGGAGGCAACCATCAACTTCTTGTTCCTTAGTGAACTTAACTTCCAAGGATTGACTATTGAGATGATCGAAGAAGAGATCTAACTCCTCTTGGCCGTGAGACCAAATGACATTAGTGTCATCTACATATCTCTTCCAAAGCTTAGGCAGGAGGTTGGCCGAGTTAAGAGCTTTGAATTCAAAATCCTCCATAAAAATATTTGTAACAACAGGGGATAGGGGAGAGCCCATGGCGACTCCACAGGTTTGCTCAAAGAACTCACCTTCAAAACTAAAAAAGGTTGAAGTGAAGAAGATCTCCACTAACTGAGCGGTATCAGGATCTGTTAGATGGTTGATCACCTCCATGCCCTCATTTATAGGGAAACAACATCAAAACTGAAAGGGGAGAGCCTTCCTTATGAATTTTAGGGAACCCATAGATTCTAGGCATGATAGGATTCCTCTCAATGAGTTTATGTTGCAGGGGACTCACTAAGTTACTGGACTTAATGGCAAGGGCCACATTCCTGGAAATCTTCTTAAGTGGGTTTTTGGGAAGCTTCTTATAGCTTCCATGATTATGAAGTTGATCGAACATCTTATTACGGTAATCAACTCTATTAAGAATGACAACAACCCCACCTTTATCTGCTTTAAAAACAATGATGTCGTTGTTGGATCATCTTACCGTAATAGAGTCAATTACCGTAATAAGATGTTGGATCATCTTCATAATAGTGGAAGCTATAAGAAGCTTCCCAAAAACCCGCGTAAGAAGATTTCTAGGAATGTGGCCCTTGCCATTAAGTCTAGTAACTCAGTGAGTCTCCTGTAGCATAAACTCATTGAGAGCAATCCTATCACACCTAGAATCTATGGGCTCCCTAAAATTCATAAGGAAGGCGCTCCCCTTAGGCCCATAGTCAACAATATTTGAGGTCCTACCTATCTTCTTGCTAAATTTCTTGCCTTAAAGCTTAGACCCTTAGTTGGTCGTACAGAATTCTTTGTTAAAGACTCTGTTTCCTTTATTCAGGAACTCAAGGACTTTAAGCTGGACTCTGGAGAAATTCTTTTCAGTTTTGATGTTGTTTCCATGTACACTTGCATCCCTATAAATGAGGCCATGGAAGTGATCAACCATCTAACAGATCCTAATATCGCTTGGTTAGTGGAGATCTAACTCACTTTGACCTTTTTCAGTTTTGAAGGTGAGTTCTTTGAGCAAATCTATGGAGTCGCCATGGGCTCTCCCCTATCCCCTGTTGTTGCGAATCTTTTTATGGAGGATTTTGAATCCAAAGCTCTTAAATCAGCCCACCTCCTGTCTAAGCTTTGGAAGATATATGTAGATGACACTAATGTCATCTAGTCTCATGGCCAAGAGGAGTTAGATCTCTTCTTCGATCATCTCAATAGTCAATCCTCGGAAATTAAGTTCACTAAGGAACAAGAAGTCGATGGTTGCCTCCCTTTCCTTGATTTGCTTATTTGTAAGAATAGTGATGGTTCCCTCTCCCACCGAGTGTTTCGCAAGAAAACTCATACGGAGAAATATCTTCATGCTAGTTCCCACCATTTCCTAGCTCAAAAATTGGGAGTTCTCATCACCCTTGCTACTTGTGCCTTATGGATCTCTGATGAAAAGAGCTTTGAGGAAGAGAAATCCCATCTCCTTAATGTTTTTGTTGAGAACGGTTATAGTAGATACTTGGGACAGAAGGCTTTCCTCAAAGCGGCTAAGAATTCGTTCACTAAAAAGGAACAGAAGGAACAAATTCCAGGTGTCCATCTTCCGTTTGTTCAGGGTACCACTGATAGAATTGTGAGGATTCTTAGAAAACATAATGTCCCCTCATCGTTTAGACCCCTTAACACCATTCGGAAGTCCCTTAGATCTGTGAAGGATCCTATCAACCCTAAGGACATGAAAGGGGTATATAATATTCCTTGTTCCTGTGGGACCCCCTATATTGGTGAAACAGGTCGCTTCATTAATCAAAGGATTAATGAGTACGCAACTGACCTTAAGCATAGGAGAACCAAGTCTTTTGCTTTAGCAAAGCATGTGGAGAAAACCAATCATCACGTTTGCATTGAGGAGGCTAGTGTTATTGCTAAAGTTTCGCAATTCCATCACCGGAAATTTAGGGAAGCCCTTGAGATTCAAAAAAGGCCGATCAATCTCAATAGAGAGGATGGTTGGAAGATCAGTAGTTACTGGGTCCATCCCTCTCTTCCTAGTCGTTTTATTCCTTTCTTCCCCTCCCTAGGTTCATCTTGATCTTGTTTTCTTTTAAACTCCCCTTGTTTCCTGTGTGGTTGTTATTATTTGAGGTATTTTAGTAGCGCTTAATTTATTCTATTAAGTTTAATCTATTAATTTTATAATTAACAATAAAAATATCTGAAAATTAATAATCGAATGAATAGATGCTAGTTTTAACCCTTAAATAAGATTATTTAATAATTTTTAAATAATTCAAAAATATTTTTATTTTTATTTTTATTTTTTATTTTTTCTGATGACCCTTAGGGTAAACTTACTTACTACTTTCATATTATAACTTTTTAATAAATAACTTATTTATTTATTTATTCTTTAAGCTTAATAACATAGTCCAATTAACTCTGTATTGTTATAGGAAGGTAGAACTAATAACCATATTAACCTGACTAATATTTTAATATTTTAACACTTTTATAACTAACTTAATTAACTTACTTCTAATCTTTATATATAATTAAACATTAATTTGTTTTATAATTAATTTAGTTTAATATATATTGATAACTATAAGTTTGTTATATGGTCCCTTTACTTTTATTTCAATTAATTTATTTATTTAAATAGGTTTTTTCCCCTAGTCTAGTCCTTCTAACTGTTTCCTAGTCAAATTTAGCCGTTAGACAATATAGCCATTATCTGGTCAAGAATTATAGTCGTTGGATGTTCTAATCTAACTATTTAAGATGCTAAGCTTGATCTGATTCTCCAACTTGTCCTGACGATGAACCACACTGGTTAGTTCGAAATGCGTCGACAAATGAAATTTCTTGTGATTTATGCCAAAAAATCTCTCATAAACTTGATATGGATCATAGAAGCCTCAATTCAACAATCATACACAGCATGTCACTTCCACTAGTATGGTTCGCCTAATAATACATCACAAACATCAAGAGGTGCAACATCACACAATATCCCATTTATGAAGGGCTTGATGTTGTAGGGAAGGTGACATTCCTGGCGTACTCAGAGATCTCGTTCTTGGTGAAGCCACCTGATATTGTATGGTTGCAGGTGTGGTATGGTCAGTAGGCCTAGCTACCTCATGACCTCTACTGAAATGAAGTTATTTTGGTTGCCACTGTCGACAATGAATTGCAGCGGCGAACCCTTCACCCACATTTGTGAGTGGAAAAGACACCACCCCTCCTCTAGATCTTCGGGCTCATTCTTCTAGATCTTGGGGGTGGCAACAGTGGCGCTAGGCTCCACATCAATGATCTTCTTTCCTTTTTCATTCTTCTTGTCGGGTTCTGACTCAGGGTTAGAACATGCATATGGTTATGAAGCCTTCAACTCGGCCACTAGCGACTACTTGGCTCAACAATCACTTGTGTTATGAGTGGGGCTCTTATGGAACTCACACCACTTTCATGTATCCTTCTTTGAGTTCGTGGTTTTGTTCTTTTCTTGCAGCTTCGATGGGTTGTCTTGGGTCACCTTGCCTTGGCTTTTTCCTTAGTTATGTGGTTTGGGGAAGCCTTTCCTTGCTTCGGATTCGTGAATCCAAAGTCTTGCTTATTTGATTTAAACTTCTTCTCGATCTAGACAATGTATCGGTACGTCATGCCAAGCGAGGAGATGTATAGGAACTCCATCTTGTCCTGGATATACTTGTGTAGGTAGCTGTAGTATTTGAGTACAAAATTCTACTCAAAATCCTTAATACCCAACTTTGTGTGAAGGGTATGAAAAATATTGGTAAACTTCAGCACGTCTTGGTCCCTTACCTGCCACAGCATGGTCCACTTTATGTATTTATCCTCATAGCTTCTGACATGGTAGTACTACTCCTTGATGGCATCTTGGAATGGATTCCAAGTGGGTGCAGCTGAAAATAGTGAGGCTATACTTTCATCCTTCTACTCGCAGTAGGTTTCCCACTTGTCCTTAACATTGGGGGCAGCTTTGAGAAGAGTGAAAGTAATCTTTTCCTGGCTGGAAAAATCATGAACAAAAAAATCCCTTCTAGCAGATTTAACCATTTATCTACAACATCTGCATCTATATGACCCTCGAATATGGGGATTTAAAAGTTAACTTGTACCTTAAAGGGTGTGGCATTTCTAGAGTAGATGTTGGAAGTAGATGCATCACCCTTGGGTAGTCGTTGAAGGATCTGGGAAAAATTGTCCATCATCATGTTCCTTTGTCACTCAAGGGCTTCTTCGAGCAAGATTTTGATAGGATCTCTTGCCTCCTCATCTTTCTTTTCTTCTGCCACAGGAGGCCGTCAGGATTTGTGAGGCTGGTCTTACAAAGGTTCGACCAATTCAAGCCCTAACTCCTTATATCCCAACCTTGTTGGAGACATGCAAAGAAAAATAGAGAAAGAGCAGACCGATATGATACTACTGATCTAGATTTAAATATGAACGCAACAAATGATAGATATAACCATAAATACATAGATGCAGTAGAAATAATACTTCAGTTTATTAATATCAAGTATTGGAAATATGCTTACAAGAAGAAATGGAAATAAATTAGCTAGGGCGATGGTAGCTTATCTCTGAGAAGAGATGTGGCAGCTACATGCCTCTGGGCTATGTTACAATGAGGCTCAAAGGCCTATTTATTGTTGAGAAACAATGGAAAACCTTAAACATCCAAAAGCCTAACCCTAGGATATGAAGCGCCAAACTATGGGGTCCGTTTGGGTAAATCCGTACATCAATCACCTGGGGTCGTAACTTTGGCATACGATTTCTATTTGATGCGCACAATATCTCGTTAGAAAGATCTACTCAAGGAATACAACTTTTGAATAGAAGAGAAATATTTGTGACCAATTTTGGCCCATGTTTTCCCAAAAAATGTTGTTTAGGGCCTCAAAACGGCTCCAGAAGTTCAGGACCCAAAAACTGCCAAAAATAGTAAACTGTGCTACAATTTAGGAAATTGAAAAAATTAAATAAACAATGGTGGGGATCCAAGTGGAATACGAGGGTGACCACCAATATCCACTTGGATCAGTATCAGACTAAGAGAAATGCTCGGGGATTGCACAATGCACAGTTCTAGAGGCATAGGCAGGAATATTGTGTAGTTGAGGAGCTCAGTGGGGCTGGCTTACCCATTGAGATTGTACAATGTGTATTTCATAAGAGAAAGATGCCAAGGTTTACATAGTTGCACAAATTAGGAAGGAAGGGAGACAACTTGTTGCTTGCCACTATGCAATGCACAAAAGGAGATTGGATGGAGGGAAAAACTATGTAGTTATGGAGGTCAAGAGGCAATCCTTGAGCATTGTGTCTACACAATATGTATTTCTTGGAGGGAGAAATTGTGCATTGCGTAGTTCCAGGAGGAAAGGAATTATCTTGAGGTTTGCTTCTATGCAATGCACAATTCAAGGAGGTTAAGTGAGGCCAAGGTTAGTCATTCATGAGGCTTTCCAAAATTTGACTAAGTATGGGATCAGTGAAGCAAATATGAAATCAAGGTAAGGCTAGAACATGATCACACATTGAGAACAACTGAGGACATAAAATTGAACACACAACAATCATAAACAACATGGTCCCTTTAATGTGACAACAAAGCAATATTCTTCTCCAAATGCGACACATAAATACACTTTGTGACGACACTATTGAAAATATGCTCAAGACCTGGGGAATATGTCTACTACATCTCTTTATAATGAATACAACATAGTAGTGCAGGAGAATGCATTATAACTATCCTTCAAGAATGTACAAATGACTCCCTTTGACTAGATGTGACACTTAAGATACACTTTATGACGACAATGACAACACTAGTACGAAAATGCATAATACTTTGGGAATGGGTCTAGTACATGTGTAAATGGAAAAATGGGACCCATTGATAGAAAAGTTTCCCCTTGAAATGACCATAGCTCCTCCTTTTGTGATGTACGAAATTTCCCATGCCAAAAGATGACACTTTGTAAAGTGAGATAAAAGTGCAAAGGGTGTTTACAAAAACTTAAAGAAACTGAAAGTGACACATTCAGTGAAGCAGATATGAAGCCAAGGTAAGCCTAGAACATGATCACACACTTAGAACAACTGAAGACATAAAATTAACACTCAATGCTCATAAACAACATGGCCCCTTCAATGTGACAACAAAACAATACTCTCCTCCAAGTGCGACACATAAATACACTTTTTGATGGCACTATTGAAAATATGCTCAAGGCTTGAGGAATATGTCTACTGCATGTCTTTATGATGAATAAAACACAGTAGTGCATGAGAATGCATTAGAACTATCCTTCAAGAATGTACAATTGACTCCCTTCGACTGGATGTGACATTTAGGATACACTTTATGACAACAGTGACGACACTAGTACGAAAATGCATAATACTTTGGGAATGGGTCTAGTATATGTGTACATGGTAAATGGAAACCATTGACAGAAAATTTTCTACTTGAAATGAACCATAGCTCCACTTTTTTTGATGTACGAAATTTACCATGCCAAAAGATGACACTTTGTAAAGTGAGATAAAAGTGCAAAAGACACTTACAAAAAATTAAAGAAGATAAAAGTGACACATTCCAGAGAAAATATAACATGAAAATGACACTTTTTAAAGTGAAATCAAGACAATAGAATGGGCATGAATAGGAAAGAAGCACTTGCAAAAACAAATGTGTGCCAGAGAAATAATTGCGAAAGCTCACCAAAATACAAGTACAATTGCAATCAAAGTGAGGGAGAGTGTCAATGGAAAGTGTGCACTAACTATAGACATGTGTTGTGTAGTACATTGTGCTTATAGATTGCACAGTCAATGTCACAAGTGATTGTGCAAGCCTTATCTTCAAGAGGTGCACATTGCCTATGTAAGGTTGCATCGAAGGAAGCTCACTTGTGAATTATTCAAAAACCGATCATGCATAAGAAAGTGACCTTTACACTTAGAAGAAGACTCAATAATTTACAAAACATTAGATGACCACGAAGTGACCATATAATTACAGATCACAAGATCCTTGGTATGCTCCAAAATTTAAGTGTAAGGAAAATTTTAGAGGGTGTTTTTTGCATTGACAACACCTATGCAGGGGATTCATGTTCTTGAGTGTTATTTTATTTTTTAATGCCTTTTAATCAATATGCATTTACTAAGTCCCATACTTCTTTGGCACAATGATGATGGGTGATCCAAAGGTGAGGCACATCATCGAGCGACAACTTGTTCTAGTAGTTGTTGCAACTGCTTCTTCATTTTGTTTGCCTCTATAATGGGCTACATATATATCCTAAATTTTTGTAACAAGAAATCTAGCAATAGTCTGATCTCGTGCTCCACTTCCCTCTTGGGTGTTTGATCAGGAGCTCAACTCTGAGCTAGGGAAAAAACTCAAAATTGAAAGTGTTCAAAAACACTTGCAACCAGAATTACCGGATAGGCCTTGTCAATAAGATCCTATAGCCATGAACGACACTCAAATCTGACACCGTATGGAGAAGTTATTGCATTTTGAAAATGCCTAATAAACTGCAAAATTTGAGTTTTTAAAAAAATTAAAAAAAAGGAATTTTTCGAGGAATATTCCTTGGAATATTCTAAAAAATATTCCTTGGAATATTCCATGGAATATTCCCCATAATATTCTTGCGAATATTCTATTCTGGATGGCCAATCGGAAGTTGACATGTGGCCTTCTCATAGGCCGCCAAGTGGCCCCAAGTCTACAAGGTGTGGTATGGAAAAATTTTTATGAAGCTCGCATGATTCGACCCCAGGTCGGGTGGCCGCCAGCCCACATGCCCAACCATCCCGCTTGCACATTGGATTTGAACATACTAAGGTCACAATATATATTTAAATCTTGTTTAAAGCTGGTTTTGGCGGAAAATGGGCCAACCCCTAACCATATGACCTTGGCGCGGGAACCAAAGGCTTAAACCTGGCAGTTACGGTTTGGCGCGATGGTTAAGGGACGTGGTCACATGCATGCACTTTCAGCCATCGGTTACGGTCACGTTGGTAGTCAATTTGGCAGAGTAAGCAAATTTTGGCATGTTTGCCATTTTTGTCGGAGTTAACTACCAGTTCACCAAATTTGGTGGAGTTTTTCTAGGTGAAACTGGACAAAACTTTAGTTGGTCATAATTTTTGGAAGGGAGAACGTTTTTGGAAATTTGTTTTTTTGATTTCACATCTTCTCATCATTCTAGAGCCATTGGTATAGGTTTTAGAGCCATCAGAGCTCATCTTTAGGTGTTTTTGCAACAAAGAAGCTTGGAGAGCCATTAAGGCCTAGGAGGCATTGGAGCTATATTGGGCTATGGTTAGCCATTGGAGGTGAACCAAAAGTCATTCTTGATTGTTTTCTGTGTTCTGAACTCATTTTCACAGCTTATTTTTCTTGTTTAGGCTTTCTTCTCACTGTATAACCATTTTGAGCATCTAATTCAAGCAAGGACATGCCCATTTGGGAGCCTTGGACCTGGAAGATGTAGTCCAGGAGGGGTGAACTGCCTTATCAATTGCTGTGTTATATTATGTGAATTTATCGTGCTGTGTTTTTCAGATTTGATATGATAAATGGTAAATTGAGATAATCCTCCTTCACACATAACACTCAGAAATTTACCAAAAACTCTTTGTTTCAAATGCAAAACATTAGTAATAGTTTGCACATATAATTTAATGGAAACGAATACCTTGCAGAGCAAAAACAAGTAATTTTATGTTTCAAATCAGATGGTATCAGAGCTCGAGTTCATCATTTTTTTGTGCAAAAGGTGTTAAAGCAATGTAAGAGATTGATTGTTTTATTATTTGAAAAATGGTTGATTGTATGAGTTTGCTTGAGCTGAAAGGATAGCTGATGTTAGCTAAGTCTTGGAAAGGGTTGAAGACTATTTTCCTTATCACAATTTACCTCAAGATTATCTTTGGAAAACAAACCCATTTGATTTGTGTTTTCTACAAAAGCTATTGGAGTTTGTCTTTTAGGGTTGTTTGAATAAGAGTATGGCTATAAAGACATTTGGTAAAGGCTGAATAGAAGAGGATGTTGTTCATTTTCAGCATTTCAGTGAGCTTTTGGGGTTCAAAAGCTTCTCATTTGGGAGGTATGATCAGGAGCTCAAGTCTGAGCTAGGGAAAAAGCTCAAAATTTAAAGTGTTTAGAAACACTTACAACCTGAATGATCGAATAGGCCTCATTGATACGATCCTGTAGCCATGAACGACACTCAAATCTGACACCATATGGAGAAGTTATTGCATTTTGAAAATGCCCAATAAACTGCAAAATTTGAATTTAAAAAAAAAATAAAAAATAAAAAAAAAGAATATTCCTTGGAATATTCCCCACAATATTCTTGGTAATATTCTATTCTGGATGGCCAATCAGGAGCTGACATGTGGCTTGCCCAGATGCCACCACGTGGCTCCATGTCTACAAGGTGTGGCATGGCAAAATTTTTATGGAGCTCACAAGATTCGACCCTGGGTCGGGTGGCAGCCAGCCCACAGGCCCAACCGGCCCACCTGCACATTGGATCTTAACATGCTAAGGCCACAATATATATTTAAATTTTGTTTAAAGTTGGTTTTGGTAGAAAACGGGCCAGCCCCTAACCATATGACCCTGGCACAGGAACCAAAGGCTTAAACCCGACAGTTACGGTTTGGTGTGACGGTTAAGGGACGTGGTCACATGCGCACATTTTTAGCCAGCGGTTACGGTCACGTTGGCAGTCAGTTTGGTGGAGTTAGCCAATTTTGGCACGTTTGCCATTTTTGTCGGAGTTAATTGCCAGTTCACCAAATATGGTGGAGTTTTTCTATGTGAAACTGGACAAAACTTTAGTTGGTCATAACTTTTGGAAGGAAGAACCTTTTTGGATGATTTTTTTTTTTGATTTCGTATCTTCTCATCATTCTAGAGCCATTGGTATAGGTTTTATAGCCATCATAGCTCTTCTTTAGGTGTTTTTGCAATGGAGAAGCTTAGAGAGCCATAAGGGCCTAGGAGGTGTTGGAGTTGTATTAGGCTATGGTTAGCCATTGGAGGTGAACCAAAAGTCATTCTTGACTATTTCCTGTGTTCTAAACTCATTTTCACAGCTTATTTTGCCTGTTTAGGCTTTCTTCTCACTATATAACCATTTTGAGCATCTAATTCAAGCAAGGACATGCCCATTTGGGAGCCTTGGACCCGGAAGATGTAGCCCACAAGGGGTAAATTACCTTATCATCTGTTGTGTTATATTATGTGAATTTATCTTGCTGTGTTTTTCAGATTTGATATGATAAACAACAAATTGAGATAATCCTCCTTCACACAAAAGACTCAGAAACTTACCCAAAACTCTTTGTTTCAATTGCAAAACATCAGTACCAGTTTGCACATATATTTTAATGGAAATGAATACCTTGCACAACAAAAACAAGTAGTTTCATGTTTCAGATCAGATGGTATTAGAGCTCGGGTTGAGCATTTTTTTGTGCCAAAGGTGTTAAAGAAGTGTAAGAGATTGATTGTTTTATTGTTTGCAAAATGGTTGATTGTATGAGTTT
The DNA here is from genome assembly GCA_000404065.3 of Pinus taeda. Classification (NCBI taxonomy): domain Eukaryota; kingdom Viridiplantae; phylum Streptophyta; class Pinopsida; order Pinales; family Pinaceae; genus Pinus; species Pinus taeda. Next base: position 236,942 of record APFE030794874.1, read on the forward strand.
GCTTGAGTTGAAAGGATAGCTGATGTTAGCTAAGTCTTGGAAAGGGTTGAAGACTATTTTCCTTACCACAACTTACCTTAAGATTATCTTTGGAAAACAAACCCATTTGATTTGTGTTTTCTACAGAAGCTTTTGGAGTTTGTGTTTTAGGGCTAATTGAATAAGAGTATGGCTGTAAAGGCATTTGGTCAAAAGCTTGTCATTTTTTTTGAAAGCTTTGAGAAATTTTAGTTGGAAGTTCCTTTTGTTAATTGAACATTTACATGATGTCAACTTCTTCGACAAGTGAAGTTTCCTCCTTCACGAAATTCTTCAATGAGGACATGAAGAATGAATTCATTAAGGTGAAGGACATGGTGCAGATTCTCATTGAGGATGAAAGAGAAAGTGTTAAGATTCATGCACAATTGTTGGCTATGAAGGATGAGAAGGAAACAATTCTCCAAAGACTGCATGACATGGAGAAGCAACTCCTTCAGGCTTAAGAAGCTTTGTCCAAGAAAAATGCCTGAGGATGAGGTAAATCATTCGAACTTGTCTTCAATTTCCTCAATTGAAAAGTGTGTTGGTTCTTTTAAAAACATACAAGTGCTATAGGGTCCAAATTAAAGCTTAAGATGGGCTATCAAGAAGGCGAATGTTTGGGAAAGCATACACAAGGCATGGTTGATCCTATTTCAGTTGTGGAGTGACCCAAGAATGTTGGTCTTGGATATGTGCAGTCTAATGGCGAAGAATTCAAATCTTTGAATGCATGTGATGCAGATTTGAAAAGAAATTTTGTTCCAAGTTCTAATACACAAACATGTCAAGTTTGTTTTCAAGTTGATTGCCATTGTGTTAAGCCTTCATTGCAGCAAAAGAGGTATAAAAATTCACATGATCAATTTGATTATGTTTCAGCAAAGAATGATAATTTTTCTTATTCAAATGAGAGAAAATTTTGGTGCACATTTTGTGGTTGATTTAACCATGTTGTTTCAAGTTGCTGGTTGAAAAAGAAAGCACACAGGAAGCAGAAGAGGCAAAGAAAACTTTCACAGAAAGTGAGGGGAAGTTACACATTTTGTCAAAAGAAGGGACATCATGTTTCTGATTGTTGGACCTTGCATCCAACAAGTCGTCCAAAGCACATGCAGCTTGAGGACAAAAAGATTGGTGCAAGTGGATCTATGGATTCCATTATCGATGTGGAAGATTCACATGAAGAACTGCTGCTGCAACAAAAGACACCATGGAGTTGGCTTGGTAGGAAGTGGATTAACTTCTTACAGCAGTAAGTCATACTAATTTTGTACGTGCAAATTTCAGATTGGTATGCATGTATTTTAGTTGAAAATTTGATGCAAGATTGCATGTAAAAGCAGTTTCAGTTTGAAGGAATTTTTATGTTGTTGCAAAATTTCGCCATGGAGGTGTAAAAGATGGGTATGATACTCACTTATATTGCAACAATGTCATTTTCGTTCAGCTCTTAGTCACCCACATGTTTTTTGGATGATGTACCTGTTGTTGGTATTAGAAAAGAAGAGTTGAAGTTGCACATTTACATAGAGGTTGTATGTGTAATTAGTGAACTGTATATAGTTCATTGTACATGATACATACACATGTGTTTGTAAAGATGTATCTTGTTGCTTATTGACTTGTTTTGATTGTGTCACACATGTTTGCTGGCTTGTGTCAATTGTGTGCACACTTTTTACATTGATGGTTGTGTCAATTGTATAGCACATTTCAGGTCAACTTGTTGTTGATGTTGTATGTTGCACAAGGTGCCTTTGGTGTCGATTGGTGTAGAGAAGGAAGTGTTAGTGCAAAGTGGTGCAAGATTCCATGAGATGGAAAATCCTACAAGCAAAGAGGGCACAAATTTGAGCAAGGGTCACTGCTGGTTTCAGAATGGCAGATTTGTATGGCGAGAAAACTTGGTCGGGATTTGACACAAGTATATGGCTCATTTAGCAAAAATTCACCATGAGGACAGTTGGCAAGTCAGGAATTTTTTTTAAGGCTGAATAGAAGAGGATGTTGTTCATTTTCAGCATTTCAGTGAGCTTTTGGGGTCCAAAAGCTTCTCATTTGGGAGGTGTGATCAGGAGCTCAAGTCTGAGCCAGGGAAAAAGCTCAAAATTGAAAGTGTTCAAAAACACTTGCAACCTGAACGACCGGATAGGCCTCGTCGATACGATCCTGTAGCCATGAACGACACTCAAATCTGACACCGTATGGAGAACTTATTGAATTTTGAAAATGCCTAATAAACTGTAAAATTTGAATTTAAAAAGAAAAAAAAGAATATTCCAAGGAATATTCCTTGGAATATTCCCCACAATATTCCTGGGAATATTCTATTCTGGATGGAAAATCAGGAGCTAACACATGGCCTGCCCAGAAGCCACCACGTGGCCCCAAGTCTACAAGTTGTGACATGGCAAAATTTTTATGGAGCTCGCAGGATTCGACCCTGGTTTAGGTGGCCACCAGCCCACAGGTCCAACTGACCCACCTACACATTGGATCTTAACATACTAAGGTCACAATATATATTTAAATTTTTTTTAAGGTTGGTTTTGGCGGAAAACAGGCCAGCCCCTAAGGGCTAGCCCCTAACCATATGACCCTGGCATGGGAACCAAATGCCTAAACCCGACAGTTACGGTTTGGCGCGACGGTTAAAGGACGTGGTCACATGCACGCATTTTCAGCCAGTAGTTATGGTCACGTTGGCAGTCAGTTTGGCGGAGTCATCCAATTTTGGCAGGTTTGCCTTTTTGTCAAAGTTAACTGCCAGTTCACCAAAGTTGGTGGAGTTTTTCTAGGTGAAACTGGAAAAAACTTCAGTTGCTCATAACTTTTGGAAGGAGAAACATTTTTGGATGAAATATTTTTTGATTTCGTATCTTCTCATAATTCTGGAGCCATTGGTATAGGATTTAGACCCATAAGAGCTCATCATTAGGTGTTTTTGTAGCGAATAATCTTAGAGAGCCATTAAGACCTAGGAGGTGTTGGAGTTGTATTGGGCTATGGTTAGCCATTGGAGGTGAACAAAAAGTCATTCTTGACTATTTTCTATGTTCTGAACTCATTTTCACACCTTATTTTGCCTTTTTAGGCTTTCTTCTGATTGTATAACCATTTTGAGCATCTAATTCAAGCAAGGACATGCCCATTTGGGAGCCTTGGTCCTGGCAGATGTAACCTAGGAGGGTTGAACTACCTTATTAGTTGTTGTATTATGTTATGTGAATTTATCTTGTTGTGTTTTTTAGTTTTGATATGATAAACAGTAAATTGAGATAATCCTCCTTCACACATAAGACTCAAAAATTTACCCAAAACTCTTTGTTTCAATTGCAAGACATCAGTAACAGTTTGCACATATATTTTAATGGAAATGAATACCTTGCACAGCAAAAACAAGTAGTTTCATTTTCAGATCAGTGGTAGCCCTTTAGGATCCTCAAACACATCCAAGTATGTCTGTAGAAACTCTTGCTTTTTTATTTTTTTCCTTAATCACCCCTTCAGGGATAACTTAGCTCTCATGAACTCTTCTACAGAGTGATTTTCTCTTTAAAATGATAAAACATATTTCTTGTTAGAATTCATCAACTTTTTGGATTGGTTTGAACTTACTAGAAAGATCTTTGGATTACCCTTTTTCACACTGATGATGAAGAATTTTTCATCCCTGATGAGCTCATATTAGTTGGATTTCTTCATGAATATCATACTCGCTTGTACATGTAAGGATTCCAAAACGCAACCCCACATATATCAAGTGGAACTATATCTGATTCTACTTCATCGATAAAATCAACATTAATAGCAAATTCGATCCTTATCTATTTTACTACCTTTATGTTTGGCTTCTTATTGACCCAACCCAATGGATATGAGCTAGGATCATCATAAGTCTCTATTCCTAGATTCTTGACCAGATTTATTACTATTATATTTTCCTATGGCCTTGAGTAGAATGGAGCATTAATTTCCATCTTCTTGACTTGTATCTTTATATGGAATATTTTGGTGATTTCCTTCTCTTAATGTTGCTAAAGACTACTTAGATTCAACCCCTTCTACAATGATCTACATACAATCTTCTCATCTACGTCTCAATTGATTTCCACCTGATTACTCAAATCTATGGGCATGAGAAGTAATTATGATCCTTATGCCTTATAAAATGATAATAACCTAATAATTATAGTACTCTTTAGGAGGGAAATCTCCTTTTACATTGAATACAATTTACAAAAGACAATATTTGATTATTCTATGACTAGGTCTCCTTCGTGTATATCGCAGTGTATATATAGGAGAGAAGGGGTACAAATATAATAAAATAGGAACATGAGGGGTTCTTTCCTACATAAGATATAGAAATAGAAATGTAATCATTCCATATCCAGGGACTAATAAGGGGTTTTATGGTTAATATGGGCCTTATATAGTGCTTAACATTCCCCTCCACTTCAAACAAGTCTTCCCCTCAACACTTGACTAATTGCTAGTGATTCTACATTAAAACGTCATATTCCCATGTCATCTCTTCTATTGGTAGATTTTTTTGTTAAATTGATGATATACTCCATAATTGCTAGGTTACTGGGTTACTTAATCCTTGTTTCAATGATTGTTTCTACTTCTAGTATGATTTTCCCTTCTTCATTTATTTTTGGTACAATTGCCAATGACAAATGAATAACATGGTCATGATATTGATTAGGTGAAATATCCTTGAGCATTAATATAAATAACTTGGGATGATTATTGATAGCTTTCTGGAGATCCCTTGACATAGATGATATTGAATCTTGAAGATTTAGTGAACATAATTTTTCCATTACACCCTAGTGCTCATTTTGAGTAATTTTTTCATATTTTTAGAGCTTATCACTTTACTGGGTTTCCCTTGGATGCTTCTAAGCTCAATTTCTTTTCATTTAAGGTAAATAATATGAATAGATCTTGAATATTAAAGGTAATTGTTCCTAATAATTATAACCATTAGACCCCTAATACAACATCAACACCACCCATTTATATTGCAATCATGGGATTTTCCAACAAATACTCCTCCATATTGAGCTTAATACTATGACACTTCCCTGCACAATTTATGGTGTCTCCATCTATAATCATTACATGAAGCTTTGGTGCTAGGTATATGAAACAATCAAGAAGTGATGATAAATTGTAATTGATGAAGTTATGGGTATTACTTGAATCAGTCGACATTGCTACCTTTTTCATTTTGATATATCCTTCTATCTTGAGGGTTTGTGGAGTATTGATTCCAGTTGATGCATGACAGGATATTGTTGGAGTAGTCTATTCTAGTTCTAAATATTTTGATGGGACCAATTCTTGATCCTCTTCATCTTCAAAGTATATTTATAATCAATTATTCTCATCACATAATGCCTCTTACTATACTTTCTATCATAGTTGAAACATAGTCCCTTTTCTCTTCTTCCATCCATTTGTTAAGGAGTCAACCTTGTAGGTTTAGGAGAGGGAGCATGATCTTTGCTATAATTATTATTGACTAATTTTCTAGTGGCCATATTTTTACTTCCAACTTTCCTTGCCAAACTGAAAGCACACTTTAGAGATTTAGGTTCAAAGAGATGCACATCATGTTGGATGCTTTCCTTTAAAGTTCCCATGGACAGGTCTAACATATTATCATATGAAATATTCTTTAACTTGAGATTCAACTTTTGGAAATTGTAAATGTGCTCTATAATTCAAATTGTTTTTCTAATATTTACCAATTGAGCAAAGAATGTATTGCTCTTATATCTCCAAAATGTGTTATTAACTCCTCTATAGAAATGGACCAAGATATAATAGAGCCCTTTTTGGTTTCATAAATCCATTGATACCATATATGTCGGTATTTTTCCAAAATAATTGATGTGATATTAATCTGTTATAAGGATGCCACCTGTTGTCAATCAAATTATTACTCCATCTAAAATATCCATGTTATTGGATCATTACTAAGAAATGTCCTCATATCGATCTTCAGAATGTAGTAGTTCCTTGGTGTTGACTTGAAGACTCGATGATGTGGATATTGGATTGAAATTTCATGATTATGGGTTTCATGATTAAACATTTTTTCCCTCCAATTGTGATAACATAATCCTCATATGAAATTAATTCTCAACATCATGCTTCTCCTTGTGTTCATGATTTCCTTGTATCTCCACATCTCTCTTAGGAAGATCCTTTAATAGAATTTTTTTTTTAGTTCTTTTACTTCTTCCCTGAAGGATTTTTTTATTTCTTCATTATTTCTATTCATCTTCTTTTCTATTTCTCTTTTAACATTTTCTGAAGAATGAGATAACTGCACATTTTTCAACATACTACCATCTATTTCATTAAATTTATTCTCTAATTGAGATAACACAAATTCTAAGTCTTCACTTTCTTCATGAGTTAAGGATGAGCCTTTAGTAGATTTAATTGGTGTAGTAACTTTATTTGAAGGCATATTTGAAATATTAATAGTGCTCCTCTTTATCATAATTTTCAGCCACCAAAAAAAGGGGGTCTTTTAATCAATAATTAGATCACTTTTAAATTACGTACCTTAATTTGGTTAAAATTTGAATTGATGGAGTTTTTCTTGCTATATCTCTAATATTTGAGCCCTTCAAGATATGATTTTTTTTTTTGTAACACTATTATATATATATTCTACAATTCCATGGGTGTGACTATAATTTGATTTTCCAAATGAAAGTTATAGTAGCTTTCCCTAAACATTTTTATTTTTGGCCTCTTCCAGTGAGCAACTTGTATAGCATGCCATGTGTCCAATTATTCAAGTATCTTTTTGAAATTTGTTTTTTAGGCTTATGTTTGGCTCCTAAACATTTTGAATATTTCATAGACTAAGAAGTCTCAGACATGAATATATAGAAACAATACTGAGCGTACTCGTTTAAAATTTATTCCAAGACTGCTCACAAACCATAACTTGCACATGGTCTAACTCTGAAAGTATAGCGACCCCAATTTTGAAAATTGAACCAGATGTTCCTTGAGATTTATCCTTAATATGGTCCAATTTTCACTATCTAAAACCTCAAAGATAAAATATATTGTGAGAAAGTCAATCTGACATGTTTGAAATTGATTTCCAGAGCATTGAGGAACCTGGAAATCCTTAGAACATATATCTAAAATTATAGTGAACTAAGATATGATATTTGAACTAGATGTTCACTAAGGTTTCACCCAAATGTGGTCCCAGATTCATGGTCTGAAACCTCATAGAAAAAAAGTTCTAGTGAAAATTATGAACTAACCTATTTGAGACTAATTTCAGAAGAATTTAGAAAGCCTAACATCCTTGAAACATATATCAAAAAATATTGTGAAAAAATATCTCTCATGTGCTTTGGCTACCATATTTTAATATTTTCCCCCTTTCTACTTATTCTTCATATCCTTGGAAGCTTCTTGACGCACCTTCTTCTTTAATCCACTTGATTTCCCTTTCTTTTGTGTATGTTCTCTATGTATTGTTTCTATAGGAATGCCTCATATTCCATTCTAGGTTTGAAAAAAATCACTTGCTTCTGTAGATGGCTATGTAGATCCCTAAGATACTTGAGATTTATGGTTGGGTTCTTTGGGGATATATCTAACATTATTTCCATATTCCTAAATAATGTGATGTACTCCTATCCACTTTGCCCTTGTCTTTATCTAAAGTATGCCACCAAATACACTGATCCTCTACATACCCATTAGGGTAGAACTGTGACCTTATGAAAAGTTTGAAATGCATCACTTAGTCAATAAAGGATCTCCATTTAGTATTGGAATTTTTGGGTAGTTTTTCCACCAAGCTATGGTATGGCCCTCTAATTTTAGATGTGCAAATGAAATTTTATGTTCTTACTCTATGCGGTGTACACTAAAATAAAAATTTAACTATTTCTACTAGTCATTTAACTTCAAAGTGTTCATATCTATATATATATATATATATATATAAATATATATAATAGATATATATATAATATACATATATATAATATATTTATAAATAAGATATATAATATATATATATATAAGAGAGAGAGAGAGAGAGAGAGAGAGAGAGAGAGAGAGAGAGAGAGAGATCTCCTCTTTTAGCTACTTTTCTCATCTATTCAACAAAAGGCACTTGAACAGAATGAAACTCCTTTTCCTCCTGGTGGTCTAGTTATAATATTAGATTACAACCTACTGATGGTTAAATTTGACCCATTCAACCCTTAATATGAGACACAAATCAAACCTTCTAGAGTCTTCTTCATATTGCCCCTTTTCCATGAGTAATGGGAGATCATGTGGCATCCTCTCAAATTATGGTTTTCAACTTTGATAGGTCAACTTCTAGGAGGCATAACTTTCTCATAAAAGATCTGATTAAGGTGATTCTTATGCCCTTGGAAAGGTACCGATGTGTATATTATGGAATATAGGTGCTCAGTTAGAATTGGACAACAAAATGTGGTAACTTAAGGCCTCAAAATGGCTCCAAAAGTTTCTCACACAAAAGTTTCCAAATCAAGATCATTCGTAAAAATGACCTTGCAAGTTGACACCTCCAAGTTTCCCACTCTAAAAATGATCTATATATGAAACTGCTTGAGGATTATGATAAATTGCAATTGATTAAATTAGAGTTTTAAGCCTCTTATGCCAAATTTATAAACACATAAACATGAATGAAAAGTTTATTTTTTGCAAAAATTAACAGAGAACATCACTATAACAGAAAACACAACACAACAAAATGATGAAGGAGTTCAACCCTCCTAGGCTACATCTTTCTGCTCCCAAAAAATTGTGTCTAGCTTCTTTCTGCTCTCAAAAACCTGTGTCTAGCTTTTTTCTACTCCCAAAAAGACCAAAAATTAAAAAATTTATGCCTCTTTCCTCCTTTTCCCAAAATTTGCAACTAACTATCCTACAATTCGGCCAAAACCTAGCTTGAGTGCCGCAAATGTGAAACTGTCACAATAAACCTGGCACAATTAACACTTGATGGGTGAATAGGTAGGATGGATAAGGGTGCCTTTAAGCCCCCAATCCCGAAAATCCTGGTCGCATGATGGACATACGACCACAAAAAGTGTTGATACTATAGGGCCCTATCTAGCCCCCTTCGCTAGTGCATGCCCTTGGTCTTATGCTCCTACATGTGACCTTGGCTTGGCCACTAGGGGCTGGCCCCTCTGTCCCCCACGCTCCTTGCCATATGGTGGCATGTGACTGTGGCTGGGGCTAAATCCCAGCGCCTTCCGGATTTGAACCTTTTCCCACGTTGTTGGTCATGTGGGGGTCTATATGACCTGGGCTTGGCCCCCTTCAAACTACTATCCATTGGTCTTGCAATTTGGGCATATGGTGGCCCACACGACTTAGGGCTCGCCCCTGTTTCTTTATGCTTGGCTTGTCAACCCTGTGGTTCCGTCTGTGAGTTGTGGCTGGTATTTTTGAGGGTCGTGACCTTGACCATGGTCTAGGATAGGCCCTAGCACTTAGCCCCCCGCCCACGGTCCGTGGTGCTGGGGTGGCTAGGGTCTAGGCCTTAAACCGACCCCCTCTCCAAATGTACCGAAAGAAAAATTTATATAATGTTTTATCCCCATATATAACAAGGAACAAGTGTGACGTGCTGGTGAGGGCCATGCTTAGTTTGAATGAGGTGATCGTTTTGAACCCTGTGGGGCGTTGTTGCCCTTAGCAAAATTTAGTGGCTACCAGGAGGCCATGTGGCAGCCTCTGGTTGGTCCACCTCAACCACCTTATAATTAATAAAAATGCACGGATTTCAACCAATCATCCAACCAATGAAAATCGACCATCTTGCAGCTAATGAAATCCTGCCAAGTGTTAAGCAACCATAGACCATTAAAATTTGAATGTTTAAACCAATCAAGAGAGGCCATGTGGTGGCGTGCGACTCGCCCAAAATGTAGAGTCAGTTGTCTTTTTTTGGCCAAAATTTGTGTGTTTGACAAATAGATCAGAACTCGTTTGTGGGAGCATACGACGTCCGTTTTTCGTGAAAAAAATTGCAACAGATTTAGAATGATGAGCTCTACACAGTTGCTTAGGTTTCGAGCCATTTCAGATACTTTTAAATTTGAGCTTATTTTTTATCCACTAGATCAAAAAAGCACCTAGATTAATGAAATATAATATATTGATCATATCCAGATCATATACATTATGTCTACTTGTGAAAACCCACACTCTCTTATTCTAAACCTGTATGTAGAGGCTTGTCTGAAGGAGACATACTTTTGAAAATATTAGACTTAAATTGTTGAAAAAAGTGGATAATGTCATCTTTATTAGGTGACATTGAGACTCCCTTATTCTATGAGGTCACTTTATCATCAATTTAAAGTTTTGGAGGCTCTTCTACTTATAGAACTTCATTGATAACATGTTAGGTTTTTCCACGTTAATTGTGTCAATATCAATACTTATATCCTTTTGTTGGTACTTTTGTTCTTCCTTCTTCTCTTTCTTTAACATCTTCTGATAAATTTCATCATCTTTGGTTGATATCTTTTTATTGATACCTTTTTATTGACACCTTTAATCTCTCATTTCAGATCATTTTTTATGTTGTTAATTTGTTGCAACCAATTTATTTGTTATTGGAATTTGTGAATTTTTCATTCTTCTCCAATTCCCTTCAAGTATGCACAAATTTTCCATCTTTGTTGACAATGGTTTTGTTCAAATCTTTAATTTTCCTTTCTAAGTCATCATAACACTCTTGTGATTCCTTTGTCATATTAGATTCTCACAATTTGTATAGGTATATATATTCTAACGATGGAATTTTTGTGTACGACTTCACCCTAGAATCATGTAATGTTATCCTCTTTCCCTCATAGGACATTGTCAAATATTTGCTTTTCATATTTAGAAAGAATGTCCTCAGTGTTTCTATCCAATTAGAACCTAGAACAATGCTAGCAATATTAAAACTATTAAAATTTTAGATATTAAATTAAAATATGATTGTATAATCATTAATTGATGGTATTAATTCATAAATTTCAAATTGTTTGTAACCATGGATACAGTTTTTAACAAATATAATTATCACGGAAATAACAATCAATTCGTCAAGTTGACATCAATATATTTTTCTACATTTTATAAACAAATATCAATGATTATGCTTGCTTTTAAATGGTCCCTGTGTTTTTTAAGAATTTAAAATTTTATATTTTACTACTTATATTAGAGAGCCTTCCTTCTCTTTATTAAAATCCATTTTTCTAAAATATTCCACATAACATGAAATTGGTACAGCTTTATAGGACTTAAATAATGCCTTCACATCGGTTTCTTTCTTCACTTAGAAGCACTTGGAACCACCCTCTTTTGAATGGCTTGTTTTTTAATTTAATTTACTTATGCTAACAATAACAATTATTATTTATTTGATTTTTATTTTTCTTTTTCTTTTCCTATTTTTTGTAAGTTGACTATTTTCTTTGAATATGTGGAGAATATAGAACTTGAAAACTAAATTTCCAAAATTTTGTGCCAATGCTTTTCAAAATCCTATCTGAATTTTCATTATTTTCTGACTATATTCTAAACTCATTAGAACACTGCCATAAACATACACTTTGATAACGAATTGTGAACTCGCTAAACGACGACCATAAACATATATTGTCATAACAATTTGGAGGGGAATCTTATTTGCATCCTCAATATGAAATGAAATGAAGGCTTATTGGAAGAATTTATGTCATTACACGTGTATTACGAAGGGAGAATAATTTGAAAATATATGATGAAACATAAGTTCCGAGGTCCGATGGAACTTTGGAATAAATGATATATTTGTAAACACAGAATCCATCAGATATTTTTTTTATCAGAAGTCTAATTTAAATTATAATATGAAATATTAAAGCGTCGAGATCCGATGAGACGAGGTGGGGCCACATGACATCAGGCCATCAGGAGTTGAATATGAAATCAAGAGGTATATTAATAGGAGCTCTGATATCAAAAACTATGAAATTTGGAAGCCCCGTATGAAATGGAGGAACCAAAGAAGAAGGTGGGAAGATTATCGAGAGTTGTATTAATCAGAGATTATACACAGTTAAACACAGAACTCAGAACTTGTCTTCATTCGATGATTGAACAGGTATTTATACACGACAGAAATTTTTTTGGAATTTGATCGGGCAGTGGCTTCTTCAGGGAGCTTGCCCATTTGTCAATGAATTCTAGAAACCCCATTTAAAACATTTGCTGAATTCTAGATTAATCCAACCACTGTAATAATGGTGGGTAGTTGGAATTAATTCCTTCCAACACTTCCCCTTAATTCCAACCATATAACAAATATATAAGACACTGTAAACATACTCTTAATTGACATGCCTGCTGGTCTAAGTCTCAGCTAGGCTTACAATATAATCTTGATTTTCTACAACACATAACTTACTTCTACAAAACTCAAATTTTGCCTTCCCAAGAGGCTTAGTGAATATGTCAGCTACATT
>APFE030794874.1:250030-283082 GCA_000404065.3 Pinus taeda
TAGGTTCTTGTTGACCTTCACCAACATCTTCAAGTATTCTTCTAAGCCATCTAGCCTCACAGGTGCTACTACATAATGCTTTATATTCGGCTTCAATTGATGACAAGGAAACTGTTGATTGTTTCTTGCTACTCCATGATATAGCTCTTGATCCTATGTTGAAGATGTATCCAGTGGTGGATTTCCTGTCATCTGGATTTCTAGCCCAATCAGAATCAGAATGACCTGTCAATTCAACATTACAAGCATTAGTATATTCAATACCAAAATTAATAGTTCCCTTTAAGTATGGAAGGACCCTTTTTGCAGTTATCCAATGGCTTTCATGAGGCTTAGCCATGAATTGATTAAGTATGCTTACTGCATAAGCAATGTCTGGTCTGGTGGTAGTGAAATAATTTATACTTCCCACTAATTGTCGATACATTGTTCCATTCACCTCTTTTGTTCCATCATCACTTCTTAATTTGATATTTTGTTCCAATGGAGTACTCACTGCTTTACATTCATTCATATGAAATATCTTTAGTACTTCATTTGTATATTTGCTTTGTGTGATTATGGTTCTTCCATCATTTCTCCATACTTCAAGACCTAGACAATAGTGCATCTCACCAAGATACTTCATCTCGAATTCCTGTGATAACTTCATTTTTATATATGTAATTAATTTATCAGCACTCCCTATTATTATTAGATCATCAACATATATAGAAATTAATACTATATCCCCATTTCAATCTATCTTGACATACAAATTTGGATCATTTTTACTCCTTTTAAATCCTTACTGGAAGAAGAATTTGTCGATTTTCTCATACCAATATCTAGGGGCCTGTTTTAGTCCATATAAGGCCTTTTTTAACTTGCATACAAGATGTTCTTGACCCTTCTTTACAAATCCTTCTGGTTGAACAAGATAAATTTCTTCCTTTAAGTCACCATTTAGAAAATCTGACTTTATATCTAATTTATGTAGCTTCCAATCATATTTAGTTTCCAATGCTATCATTATTCTGATTGTATTCATTTTTGCAACCAGAGCAAAAGTATCTTTATAATCTATACCTTATTTTTGTGAATAACCTTTTGCAACCAATCTTGCCTTATACTTGTCTATGCTACCATCTGCATTAAATTTTGTCTTGTACAACCATTTTGATCCTATGGGGACTTTATTTTCAGGTAATTCTGTTAATTCCCAAGTTTCATTTTTTATTATAGATCCATAGTCTTCTTTCATAGCTTCCATCCATTCTTTATGATTTTTGGCTTGTTCATAATTTAAGGGCTTAAAAATAGTCATTACTTGAGACATTAAGGCATAATCTTTATACCTGGTGGGGGCTTGAATATGTCGTGTTGACCTTCTTAGAGGTTCATTACTTTGTGGAGTACCTTCTCCTTTTCTTCTCTGTGGAGTGCCTTTATCACTTCTTTGTGGACTTTGATCCCTTGATGTGTCTTTTGGAATGTCCATGTGTTCTAGTTCTTGGGTTGATTTCTCAACTTCTTCTTCCTTAAAGTTTTCATAAGAACGCTGCCATGTATTATGTTCATATTCATTTATTTATTTATCTACATGCTCATGAAATATAACATCTCTACTTGCAAAGACCTTGTGAGTACTTGGATCATACATTTTATATGATTTTTGATCAATGCAATATCCAATAAAAATATATTTGATGGCTTTGGCATCTAACGTTCTCCTATCCTCTTTAGGAATATGAACAAAGGCCTTGCATCCAAATATCCTTAAATGATTAACTTTAAGTTTAAAACCATAAAATGCTTCAAATGGTGTTTTGTGCTCAAGATACTTAGTAGGGCTTCTATTTTTAAGATATACAGTTGTATTAATGGCTTCAGCCCAAAAACTATTAGAAAGTCCTTTACTTTTTATCATACTTTGAGCACATTCAACTAATGTTCTGTTCTTTCTTTCAGCTACTCCATTTTGTTGAGGTGTATGTGTTACTGTAAATTGTTGCATAATTCCATTTTGTTTGCAATATTTGATAAAAGCTCCTGAAGTGTATTCACCACCTTTATCTGATCGAAGAATTTTAATGTTCTTTCATGTTTGCTTTTCAACCATATTTTTGAATTCTTTAAAGTATTCAAACACGTCACTTTTGTTTCTTATAAAGTATACCCAAGTGTATCTAGTGCTATCATCAATAAACATAAGGAAGTAATATGCTCCATCAAGTGACTTAGTTTGCATTGGACCACATACATCAGTATGCACCAATTCAAGTTTTTCACGTTTTCTTCTATTTTCATGCACAGGAAATTCTTCCCTATGTTGTTTTCCTAGTGCACAACCTTCACATTCAAAGTGTTCACCCTTTATAATTGGAAGACCTTCTACCATCAATTTCCTTTATAGTAACATTAGGTCATTATGATTTAAGTGCCCATACCTTTGATGCCAAAGTTCTATGGTTGACATGCCTGTTGATGCCAAAACTTGATGCCTATTCTTCATTACATCCAACTTGTATAAGCCTCCAACTCTCATTCCTTTTTCAATAACCTTGTTGTTTTCTTACACATCCTTTACCAAACAATGTGATTTCACAAATTCAACTTTTAAATGTTGATCTGTGATAGTAGAGACTGAAATTAAGTTCTTCTTTAATCCTGGAACATACACCACATTTTGAATTTGTTTTTCTTGTCCATTAGGCATCATAACACTTATATTACCATATCCTTTAATTTCATGTGATCTATTATCTCCTAAATAGATGTGTCCTCCCTTATTAATCTCATGACAAGTATCAAACCAATCTCTTTTGCATGACGTATGGATTGATGCACCAGAATCTATAAACCAAGCATTATCATCATCAGTTTCTACTGATAAAGCAGCATTGGACACAAACAATTTAAGATTGCTAACATCTTGACTAATTGCTTCATCTCTATCAACATAATTTCTTGAATGCCTTCTTTGTTTAAATTGATCAGACCTCCTTTTCATGCAATTCTTAGCAAAATGACCAGGTTTTCCACAGTAATAACACACATCATCTCTACTTGATTTGGCATGTCCTTGGTAAAGGGGTACCTTGAAATGATTTTACCTGTGGATTTTTGCCTTTATTTTTCTCCTACTGTTTGCCTTTGAAGGACTTCTTCCCTTTGGCCATCAATGATAAATCTGAATTAGGAGAATTCTGTTTAATGCTTCTTCTCCGCTATTCTTCCTACATAAGCATACCTGCCAACTCATGAAAAGTAGGAGCCTTCTCTCTAGCTGAAATACCAGTTATATACATTTGATATTCATCAAGCATTCCACTTAATGTCATAGTAACCAAGTCTATACTAGATACTGATTCACCAATGTCACCTAGTTTATCCTTTAGATCTTTAATTCTAGAAATGAAATCACTAACACTTTTATTTTCTTCCATCTTAATTGAAAGAAGCTTACTCTTTAAATACAATATTTGATTTGTAGTCTTCGTCTCATACAAATTTTTGAGAGTGTCCCATGTCTCCTTGGATGTTTTGCACTCTCTAATGTGTGGAATAATGTTGTCCTTAACCGTCATCCGCAGAAGCACCTCTGCTTTGTTTTCTTGTTGCTTCCAATCTTGAATTGCACCATCTGTGGCTTGAGGGGACACTGGCTTAACTTCAGCTCCAGAGACACAATCGCCCATGTATTGTTGCCTTCCCTCAAAATCTGCAACTTAAACTTCCAATTTGCATAATTTTCACCATCTAACTTGTTAGAGTCAGATATATAAGATTCAGCCAATATATTAGTCATCCTTAAACACCGATCACCAAGATACAAATTTTTTTACATATATAAACCCTCAAGAATAAAATTTTATCCAATATATGGCTACCTTCTCTTCTTTTTATTTATTTACTTTTCTCTTCTTTTTATTTATTTACTTTTATGAATCAAATTATTTAGCTATACGTTTAGCGTCCAAAAGGTATTTGAAAATTTATGCCGTGGAACAGCTCAAAGTATATAATTACCTCCCAAAAATTTGTTAAAAATGCCCTTTTTGATGTTTGAAAATTTATGCCGTGGAACAGCTCAAAGTATATAATTACCTCCCAAAAATTTGTTAAAAATGCCCTTTTTGATGTTTGATGCTAAAACTGTAAAGCAACTCTTTACAGATTGACCAAATGCTAAAAAAAAAAAAAAGGCACTTTGCTAAATAACAGTATAATCATGTTACTAATTCATCCTCCTAATCATCTCATTAATTTTATGCTCGCGATTTCCAGCATCTCCACCTTCAATATAGTGGTTCCTTTTTTTCTTCAATCCACCAGACGGTCCTCCTACGCAACAGCTTCACTTGCACCGACCTCCTCCGCTCCACAAGCATTCAAATCACAACTCACTCTCACAGGCTCCACAGATCCTCAACTTAGCCACACCTTTACAAGGATTCACGAGTAGCCTCACTTTGACGTCTTGCCACTCGATCCGATCTAAAACAGCAGTAGAACCAGCAACCAATCACACTGAACACTCCACGTTCTATAACTCTCCACACAAGCACACTACACTTCGGTTCATGACTCTCCAGCATCGACGCTCTCTTAATCGCACTCTGTAGTCTCTCCAACAGTTCGACTCCCTCCAATAGATTGCAGCAACTCTACACAGAACTTAGTCACCACACTCACGGCTCAGTCCCCTACGCTAACGGCTCTTTATAAGTGTATAGTGAGCTATCTCATAGCTCAACCTCAAACCTCGCTCTGATACGAAATCAGAGATTATACACAGTTAAACACAGAACTGAAAACTTGCCTTCATTTGATGATTGAACAGATATTTATACATGACAGAGAAATTTCTGGAGTTTGATGGGGTTACTGCTTTTTCAGGAAGCTTGCCCATTTGTCAATAAATTCTAAAAACTCCAATTAAAACATCTACTAAATTCTAGATTAATCCAGCAGCTATAATAATGGTGGGTAGTTGGAATTAATTCCTTCCAACCGTATTTCCCAATATCAGAAAACGTTTGAAATGGAATGGACGAGGAATGGGTGGGAACGAAAGTCATTGTTTGTTTGTTATATTGGTAGGCAGCCTATCGGCCACGAAGAACTTTGTAACTGAATAATGGGTCCCAATGATGACAAGAATTAACTTTTCGGATTGGAGTGGTCCCCATTCGATCTTTGGGAGTTTCGCAACTTCAATTTATGACCTATGATGGAGAATTCCCAATATGATGTGTTCTGAAATGAAAGGGGATGAGAGGCTTAGTGACATGTTAACACGTTAGGATTTCATATTCAACTCATGATGGCCCGATGCCGCGTGGCCCCACCTCGTCTCATCGGATCTCGACGCTTTAATATTTCAGATTATAATTTAAATTAAACTTCTCATAAAAGAAATCTCCGATGGATTCTGCGTTTCATAGATCTTTTCAAATTATTCTCCCTTCGCAATACACGTGTAATGTCCCTTTCAATTATTGTAAAGCGTAGTATACGTTTTGGCTCTTCTGTGCACATATTTTCCTTCCTATTTTGTTTGAAATTAGGTATAGATTTCTTAACATTCTAATTACGAAGGTCTCATTTGTATAATCAGCGTGTTTAGGTTTTGGTTTTTTGAAGTGCCGCTAAATCAATTTTTACAATTTAAAAAGCATTTTAGAAAAAAACCAAATAATAATCTCACTCAAATTTATATTACAGAATTGTAATGAAAACAAACATATTATTTAGAAAAAAAATAAATACTAATCTCACTCAAATTTATATTACAGAATTCTAATGAAAACATATTATCCAAAAATGCTCACAATACAATATCCTAAATGAACAAGTAAATGACATGAAAGGCTTCTACATACTTTGACATATTTATGCCACGTCGGCTTCTATTAACTTCAGCGGAGATGGGAGAGGAGAGTGATATTGCACAAATGCAATCCATCTCCCGTTGTAAATCAGCGAATTACGGAGTTGTTCTCCACCTCTTATAACTCTCAACTCTTCCCAAAATATGTTGAGCAGGCCGATGATGATTATTGCGAAGAGCAGCAACGATACAAGTAGTGTAGTCCACAAAACCTGCCACCCAACTGGCCCGTGAGAATGGCTCCTTGACCGCCAATGTCCATTCCGGGGAAGAAACTGGTTGTCATTGAGATCGATTTGCCTTTGTGGGATTGGAAGAACCACAATCTCAATATTATTATTACTATTAATAAAATTATTATAATTACTATTAATATTATTATTATTATGATGATCTCCATATATGCCTCTGTTGTTATGGCGTTGATATGCCATGAAGAATCTGATTACACAAAGCAAGCATACAATTAGTATCGTTTCACACACCAGCTGTATTTAATTTAGAAAGATAGAGACTGGTGGGCAAATTGTTCAGAAATAGTTACTGAGTTAATACTGCAATAATTGAATGGGAGTGTATCCTGACCTCCCTTCGCTCATAACATATTAAATTTGAGAGACAAAACAGAAATCAAGAGACCTAGAGCTTGAGCCCTCCACAAGCGAGATCAAGAAATTGCACAATGCTTCACGGACGTTATAAATGCCGGTAGAAAAAATCCTGACAAAAAAGAAACGAAGGGTAGCCATTGGAAAAGAGGTACAGAAAAAGAATTTCTAAAATAATTTTGATGATAATTCGAAACTTTGATAAACAAATAATTATGTAAAAAAAGCATAGAAAAGGAATTTCCAGAACAATTTTGATGATGAATCTATTTAGAAGGTTCCGATTGGACTGAATTCTATGGATGGCCATCATCACCGATTATCAGATAAATACAATCTATTAATGAGGAGTATGAGAATAATACCTCGGAAGCTCTTAATATGTTCAATAAAACACTGAATTCTTCCCAAAATATCTTGACAATTTTGAATATGAGTGTATCCTGACTTCCCTTCACTCATAAAATATTAAATTTGAGAGACAAAACAGAAATCAAGAGACCTAGAGCTTGAGCCCTCCACAACCGAGATCAAGAAATTGCACAATGCTTCACGGACGTTATAAATGCTGGCAGAAAAAATCCTGACAAAAAAGAAACAAACTGCGTCTAGAAATACTCTGTCTTTGATGATGTTTAGCTTTCCTTTCCTGCGTCGTCGCTTTATAACATCCGTAACTCGGGCGTTTTGAGATGTTTCTTATAAGGAAAGAAAACAAGCAGCCTCGACACGATTACCAGGTAAACATGACTATGTTTCTTGACTTTTTTGCGCCCATCACGAAGCAGCGCAATGAATGCCGTCTGAGTTTTTGAATTGATTGTTATTTCCATGAAATTTATGAATTAATATCATCAACTAATGATTATACCATCATATCTCAATTTAATGTCTAATGATTATACCATCATTAACGGATTAACGGATTACGGATGCAGATCAGGCAGTAATTTATTGGAATTCCAAGTTTGATAGCTAGTTTCTGCACAATCAAATAGTACCAAGGGTTTTTCAGGGTGATGAATCCAAATATACAATTAAAAACCCATTTTAACTGCAACAAATCAAAATTTAACCTCAATTTCTTTAGGGAATTCCGTCAAGAAAATCTCCAAAAAATCACATTATAAACAACTCCATTACGGATTATCAGATAAATACAATCTATTAATATGTTCTTCCCAAAATGTGTTAAGAATTAACTGGGAAGCTCTTAAGAATTACCTGGGAAGCTCTTATGACGTATGCGAGTGAAGCACCACCGATGCCGCGAAGACACGGAGGATTAAAATGTGAGGTTGTTTCTGAAACATAAAAACATTTACCTTATTTAAAAAAAACGCTCGAGAAAATTTTAAAAATGATAAAAATTAATGAGGAGTATGAGAATTAAAACACTGAATTCAATAAAACACTGAATTCTTCCCAAAATGTCTTGACCAGGCCGAGAGTTAAAACGAAACCTACAATGAAGGAAATGAATGAAATGGTGTGAATTTATAGAGATTTACTCAAAATATTTTTGAGTAAAATGGTGTGAATTTATAGAGATTTCATGAAAATATTTTTGAGTAAAATATTTTTAAGTAGAATATTTTCAAACACGACTCTAGTGTTCTAGATGTACATTGATATGTAATGTAAGGATAGACATTTGCCATGGCTGAAGACGTTTTCTGGGAAGGAACAACAACTCTCCCGCGTTCCACCGTTAACGAAAGTGAAAAAAATTTGCCTTCACGCTCAAGCCAAATTGTCCTCGGATGACACGCGGCTCTGAGACACGGAGCATTAAATTGTGAGGTTGTGAGTCTCTTAGAAAATGTTAAGAGAGAAATAGAGAAGAAGATGAATAGAAATAATGAAGAAATGCAAAAATCCTTCACGGAAGAAGTAAAAGAACTGAATAAAATAAAATAAAATAAATAAATAAATAAAATATTCTGTTAAAGGATCTTCCTAAGAGAGATGTGGAGATACAAGGAAATCATGAACATAAGGAGAAGCATGAAGTTGAGAATTAATTTCATATGAGTATTATGTTATCATAATTGGAGGTCAAAAATGTTTAATGGCTAAACCCATAATCATGAGATTTGAATCCAAGATCCACATCATCCAGTCTTCAAGTCAGCACCAAGGAACTACTACATTCTCAACATCGATATGAGGACATTTGTTAGTAATGATCCAGTAACATGGATATTTCAAATGGAGTAATACTTTGATCGACAACTAGTAGCATCCTTATAACAAATTAATATCACATCAATTATTTTGGGAAAATACCAACATATATGGTATCAATGGATTTATGAAAGGAAAAATGGCTCTGTTATATCTTGGTCCATTTCTATAGAGGAGTTAATAGCACATTATGGCGATATCTCAGCGATACATTCTTCGATCAATTGGTAAATATTAGAAAAACAATTTGAATTATAGAGCAAATTTAAAATTTCCAAAAGTTGAGTCTCAAGTTAAAGAATATTTCATATGATAATATGTTATACCTGTCCATGGGAACTTTAAAGGAAAGCATCCAACATGAGGTGAATCTCTTTGAACCTAAATTTCTAAAGTGTGCTTTCACTTTGGCAAGGAAAGTTGAAAGTAAAAATATGGCCACTAGAAAATTAGTCACTAATAATTATAGCAAAGATCATGCTCCCTCTCCTAAACCTACAAGGTTGATTCCTTAACAAATGGATGGAAGAAGAGAAAAGGGACTATGTTTCAACTATGATAGAAAGTACAGTAAGAGGCATTATGTGATAAGAAGAATTGATTATAAATATACTCTGAAGACGAAGAAGATGAAGAATTGGTCCCATCAAAATATTTAGAGCTAAAATAGACTACTCAACAATATCCTGTCATGCATCAGCTGGAATCAATACTCCACAAACCCCCAATATAGAAGGATATATAAAAATGAAAAAGGTAACAATGTCGATTGATTCAAGTAATACCCATAACTTCATCGATTACAAATTATCATCACTTCTTGATTGTTTCATATATCTAGCACCAAAGCTTCATGTAATGATTATAGATGGAGACACCATAAATTGTGCACGGAAGTGTCATAGTATTAAGCTCAATATGGAGGAATATTTGTTGGAAAATCCCATGATTGCAATACAAATGGGTGGTGTTGATGTTGTATTAGGGGTCTAATGGTTATAATCATTAGGAACAATGACCTTTAATATTCAATATCTATTCATATTATTTACCTTAAAAGGAAAAGAAATTGAGCTTAGAAGTATCCAAGGGAAACCCGATAAAGTGAAAAGCTCTAAAAATATGACAAAATTACTCAAAAATGGGCACTAAGGTGTAATGGGAAAATTATGTTCACTAAATCTTCAAGCGTCAATATCATCTATGTCAAGGGATCTCCATAAAGCTATCAATAATCATCCCAAGCTATTTAGATTAACACTTAAGGATCTTTCACCTAATCAATATCATGACCATGTTATTCATTTGTCATTGGCAATTGTACCAAAAATAAAAGAAGAAGGGAAAATCATACTAGAAGTAGAAACAATCATTAAAACAAGGATTAAGTAACCCAGTAACCTAGCAACTATGGAGTACATCATCAAACAAAAAAAACTGCCAATAGAAGAGAAGACATGGGAATATGATGTATTAATGTAGAATCACTAGAAATTAGTCAAGTGTTGAGGGGAAGACTTGTTTGAAGTGGAGGGAAATGTTTAGCACTATATAAGGTCCATATTAACCATAAAACCCCTTATTAGTCCTTGGATATGGAATGATTACATTTCTATTTCTATATTCTTATGTAGAAAAGAACCCCGCATGTTCCTGTTTTATTATATTAGTACCCCTTGTATCCTATATATACACTACCATATACACGAAGGAGACCTAGTCTTAGAATAATCAAATATTGTCTTTTGTAAATTGTATTCAATGTAAAAGGAGATTTCCCTCCTAAAGAGTACTATAATTATTAGCTTCTTATCATTTTTTAAGGCATAAGGATCATAAAAACTTCTCATGCCCATAGATTTGGGTAATCAGGTGGAAATCAATTGAGATGTAAATGAGAAGATTGTATGTAGATCAGTGTAAAAGGGGTTGAATCTAAGTAGTCTTTAGCAACATTAAGAGAAGGAAATTACCAAAATCTTCCATATAAAGATACAAGTCAAGAAGATGGAAATTAATGCTCTATTGTACTCAAGGCCATAGGAAAATATAATAGTAATAAATATGGTCAAGAATTTAGGAATAGAGACTTATGATGATCCTAGCTCATATCCATTGGGTTGGGTCAATAAGAAGGCAAACATAAAGTTAGAAAAATAGAGAAGGATCGAATTTTCTATTAACATTGATTTTATTGATGAAGTAGAATCGGATGTAGTTCCACGTGATGTATGTGGGGTTGTGTTTGGGAATCTTTACAAGTACAAGTGAGTGTGATATTCATGAAGAAATCCAACTAATATCAACTCATCACGGATGAAAAATTCTTCATCATTAGTGTGAAAAAGGGTAATCCAAAGATCTTTCTAGTAAGTTCAAACCAATCCAAAATGTAGATGAATTCTAAGAAGAAATATGTTTTGTCATTTTAAAGAGAAAATCACTATGTAGAAGAGTTCATGAGAGCTAAGTTATCCCTGAAGGGGTGACTTATGAATAAAATAAAAATGGAAGAGTTTCTACAGGCATACTTGGATGTGTTTGAGGATCCTAAAGGGCTACCACTGATCTGAAAATGAAACTACTTGTTTTTGCTGTGCAAGGTATTCATTTCCATTAAAATATATGTGTAAACTATTACTGATGTCTTGCAATTGAAACAAAGAGTTTTGGGTAAATTTCTGAGTCTTATGTGTGAAGGAGGATTATCTCAATTTACTGTTTATCATATCAAATATGAAAAACACAGCAAGATAAATTCAAATATTATAACACAGTCGCTGATAAGGCAGTTCACCCCTCCTCATTCTTCAATGCTCTGGAAATCAATTTCAAACATGTCAGATTGACTTTCTCAAATATATTTTATCTTTGAGGTTTTAGATAGTGAAAATTGGACCATATTAAGGATAAATCTCGAGGAACATCTGGTTCAATTTTCAAAATTGGGGTCTCTATACGTTCAGAGTTAGACCATGTGCAAGTTATGGTTTGTGAACAGTCCTGAAATAAATTTTAAACAAGTACGCTCAGTATTTTTTCTATATATTCCTGTCTAAGACTTCTTAGTCTATGAAATATTTAGAAAGTTTAGGAGACAAACATAAGTTCCTCAAAAACAAATTTCGAAAAGATACTTAATAATTGGACACATGGCATTCTATACAAGTTGCTCATTGGAAGAGGCCAAAAATAAAAATGTTTAGGGAAAGTTACTATAACTTTCATTCGGCAAATCAAATTATAGTCACACACATGGAATTGTAGAAAATACATATAATAGTATTGCAAAACAAATTTTCATATCTCAAAGGGCTCAAAGATTAGAGATATAGCAAGAAAAACTCCATTAGTTCAAATTTTAACCAAATTAAGGTACGTAATTTAAAAGTGACCTAATTGTTGATTCAAAGATCCCTTTTTTTTGTGGCTGAAACTTATGATAAAGAGGAGTAATATTAATATTTCCAATATGCCTTCAAATAAAGTTACTACTCCAATTAAATCTACTGAAGGCTCATCCTTAACTCATGAAGAAAGTGAAGACTTAGAATTTGTGTTATCTCAATTAGAGAATAAATTTAATGAAATAGATGGTAGTATGTTGAAAAATGTGGATTTATCTCATTCTTCAGAAAATGTTAAAAGAGAAATAGAAAAGAAGATGAATAGAAATAATGAAGAAATGCAAAAATTCTTCAAGGAAGAAGTAAAAGAACTGAAAAAAAAAAAAAATCTATTAAAGGATCTTCCTAAGAGAGACATGGAAATACAAGGAAGTCATGAACATAAGGAGAAGCATGATGTTGAGAATTAATTTCATATGAGGATTATGTTATCACAATTGCAGGGCAAAAATGTTTAATCGTGAAACCCATAATCATGAAATTTCAATCCAAGATCCACATCATTGAGTCTTCAAGTTAGCACCAAGGAACTACTACATTCTGAAGATCGATATGAGGACATTTGTCAGTAATGTTCCAGTAACATGGATATTTTAGATGGAGCAATACTTTGATCGACAAGGGTGGCATCCTTATAACAAATTAATATCACATCAATTATTTTGGAAAAATACCAACATATATGGTATCAATGGATTTATGAAAGGAAAAAGGGCTCTGTT
This sequence comes from Pinus taeda, assembly GCA_000404065.3. Lineage (NCBI taxonomy): Eukaryota > Viridiplantae > Streptophyta > Pinopsida > Pinales > Pinaceae > Pinus > Pinus taeda. The sequence goes on from APFE030794874.1 coordinate 262,830, forward strand.
ATATCTTGGTCCATTTCTGTAGAGGAGTTAATAGCACATTATGGCGATATAAGAGTAATACATTCTTCAATCAATTGGTAAATATTAGAAAATCAATTTGAATTATAGAGCACATTTAAAATTTCCAAAAGTTGAGTCTCAAGTTAAAGAATATTTCATATGATAATATGTTAGACATGTCCATGGGAACTTTAAAGGAAAGCATCCAGCATGAGGTGAATCTCTTTGAACCTAAATCTCTAAAGTGTGCTTTCAGTTTGGCAAGGAAAGTTGAAAGTAAAAATATGGCCACTAGAAAATTAGTCACTAATAATTATAGCAAAGATCATGCTCCCTCTCCTAAACCTACAAGGTTGACTCCTTAACAAATGGATGGAAGAAGAGAAAAGGGACTATGTTTCAACTATGATAGAAAGTACAGTAAGAGGCATTATGTGATGAGAAGAATTGATTATAAATATACTCTGAGCATGAAGAAGATGAGGAATTGGTCCCATCAAAATATGTAGAGCTAGAATAGACTACTCCAACAATATCCTATCATGCATCAACCGGAATCAATACTCAACAAACCCTCAAGATAGAAGGATATATCAAAATGAAAAAGGTAGCAATGTTGATTGATTCAAGTAATACCCATAACTTCATTAATTACAAATTATCATCACTTCTTGATTCTCTCATATATCTAGCACCAAAGCTTCATGTAGTGATTATAGATGGAGACACCATAAATTGTGCAGGGAAGTGTTATAGTATTAAGCTCAATATGGAGGATTATTTGTTGGAAAATGCCATGATTGCAATACAAATGGGTGGTGTTGATGTTTTTTTTTTGTAAGTGTAGGTAGTGCGTTCCTTTTTCTATTTATATTGACCCATGAGACCAGATACATCGTTTTGGTGGCCTCAACCTGCCCCGAAGGGAAACCAAGTATGTTGGCCACCTAAGTTGACTATAAGCATTCCAAAAACAAAATTTTACTAGTATTTCCATCCGGGCTATGTGCACTAAATAGTTAAAAATACTCAACAAACTAAGAACGAGCATGAAACAACTAAAGAAAAAATTGTTTGCTAGAAATAGGAGAAACATTGAAGGATCATTCCTTCCAGTCATCAGCATTCGGACCAGCGTGTATGGGGGTATCCATGGGTTCTACATGATTTTGAGCCATCTGAGTCATCTGACCCAGCCTCTGTTGGATCTCATCCAACTTGTTATCCTGGATAATCATGATCACCTGCAAACTTGTCATTTCTTTTTTCAGGTTTGGCATCCCTTGGGCGATTTTAGCCACTTCCCCTGCCACCTACTCCAGCGCCTTCGCAGGAAGGCATTTTAACACCTAGTAGACATGAAGAGCTTTCCGGTAGAGCATCATCTATCCTCGAGTGTTACCAGGATCTTGGATTATTTCTGCCCACTCTTCTATCTCAGGGTCAGACTGTTCTTCCATCACGTTTGCCTCCATTTCTTGAATAAGCTGGCAGATGTCATCATCCTTGCCTTCTTTGTAAGCTCTAGCGGCTTCTTGAACTATTGTCAGCATGGATCTCCTCCCCCTGCGTTGGCTAGCCGGTGTTGTAGTTGACGGGTCTGCTCAATTCTGCTGACTTGGACATCCTCTACCTCCACGCCCCCTTCCATGGCCCAAGCGTGCCATCCTTCCTTTTACTGTTTCCTGTTTACAGTTTTCATTCACAGAGGTCAGATTTCGATGATTTACAGAATTGCCCTCCTCCTTAATTTTCTTAGTTTTTATCCCGCCTCTCCTACTCCAGTCACCTCCATTTGTCTGGGGGTTGCAGTGGTTATCTTCTCCTAGATGAAGGAAGGTAAGAAGGACTTCTGTCATACGAACCAATTCCTAAGCCAGGTGCATGGTTTTCATGTCATACCCTTCTGCCTCGCTCTTGTCCTTCGTTGTGGGTTGAGTGGTTCGACCCTCCGTGTTTCTCCCCAAACTATCTGCTCAGCCACATTTTCTCCACCCATCTTGTACCCTCTCTTGGTTCTCCCCCCTTTCACTTACATAGTGCATGGAAGAGCAAAAGGCAACCCCACACCTACTCTCTTCTTCCCTAGAGACATCCAACATTCCGTTTTTGTCTAACATACCATTCAAGAAAGAGAAAAAAATAGAGGAAGGTCCATAAGTGACATACCCAAAATCACAATTTTCCGTAGAGGCTCCCTCTATTTTCATTGCACTCCGCTCCTCTTCCTCCTAGCGTGGCTTACCTATCCTTCTACCCTTCACCACCTTTAAATGATATAAATCACTTGTCCCACTCCCTCTCCCACTACTTCCACCAATTCTTCTTTCCTCTTTCATTCCACTCCTCCCACTCCGATTTCTTGAGATGTGCGCTGACATGCAGTACACTACCATGGCGGGAAGGATTCATCTGTCCTACCACAATCATGATTTTTCCTGCCACCCTCACCTGCTTTTCTCCACACCCCGATCGGGGGCCATCTGTCTCTATTGTCTTTGGATCGTGTCTTCATTATGGTCTTGGATTAATATCATTCTAAGCGGCTCTAATTCTAGCTTCTTTGAATGTGAGGCCCATATACTATCCAATTTCCCTCCTTGTTTCTGGCTTCCCCAATTTTCCGAGAAATCCACTACTCTATTACCCTCTTTTCTGACATGCTTAATGATCATGTACTCAAATATTTTTAAGATAATTTAAAGCTCTTGAATCAGGCTAGCCGTCCTCCAACTCTGAGTAACTTTCTCCCATGAGGTCCCATTATTAAGTTTTTTAATTATGTGCGTTACCATTTGGGAGTCTCCTTCCACTTCCAGGTTGTTGTAGTCGTTTCTAATTGCTATCTTCAGTCCTTGACATACTGCCATCAATTGGGCTTCATTGTTTCTCATGATGCCACCATTGCCTGAGTAGATCCATTTTGTTCTACCTTGCTCATCTCGAAAGAGGCCTCCAATCCCCACTGGGCCTGGGTTGCCTTTGGATGCTCCATCGAAAATTAACTTTATGAATCTTGCCAACGGGCGAGAGAAGTGCATGGTACTATTGCATCCTATATTGGGTTGTTTCCACATCTGTGGAGCCACCATTCCTTGATGTAGGTTCATCTTCCTTAAAATTTGGTCTTCTTCCGGCATCATTGCCAAGTCCTTTGTGCTCAAGGTGTCCACTAAGATGGTCTCTCAAATATGACTCGATGTTTTTCCCCATATTTACTCTTTTGACATTTATTTGTTTTGGAAGATTCTTCTGTTTCTTTCTTTCCAAATCACCCACATATTCATGCCTACTACTAGACTCCAGGCTTGTCTTACCACCGAGCTTGTGAATTGGCCTTGTCCCCATTGTTTAATTGTGTCCCTGATACTCTGTTGATCTTTGTGTGTCCTTCCAAAGAGTTTCCTAACTTCTTCCCATTGCCGTTGTGCTCCATTGCATGAGTTCAAGAGATGTTCCTACGTTCCCTGATCTTGTTTACATAGACTGCATCAGGGGGGGCCATAAATCCCATGCTTTTGAGGTTGGTCCCAGGTCAGAATGCGGCCTTCAAATACCAACCATAGGAAGTGGGCCACTTTCGACCACCAATTGCTGCTCCAGATTTGTTTCCAATTAATTGCCATATCGTCTAGTTCTCTCCGAGTGAAAAGGTGATATGCTTCTTTAATCGTGAAATTTCCCTTCATTGTGTAACCCCATCGCAATATGTCTGGTCCTGGTCTTATAGGTATTTTCCTTGTCTACATTTCTTTTAGATATATTTCTCTTTGTTCTCTATCAATCTATCCAATCCATTCGTCCGAATTCTTCCAAGTTCTTCATAATTCTTCTTGGCCCCCCTCCTTCCAGAAATCCCTTACAAATTTCATCCCTTCCTCTTTTGCCTTTTGACATATATCACTTAAAGCTTGTAATCCATTCAATCTTTCTCTTTTCTGCCAGGCTTCTTCCCAGAACTTGGCTGAGCTGCCATTCCTGATTTCCCAGAAAGCATGTTTAGTTATTATCTATCTATTTTGACTAGCCAGATTCCATATTGTAGACCCTTTCGGGGTGTCCCTTATTCTTAAGATCTCCTTTGGGTTTGTTGGCATATTATATTTTTTTGTCCATATTCTTTTCCATAGGTCATCTCCTCCCTTCATCTAGCGCCACCAAAGCTTAACCCCCATTACTTGGTTCAGTGAGTGAGGATCTCTGAGGCCTAACCCTCCCCCAGTCTTACTTTTCACCAAGCCCTTCCAGGATACCAACGCCCATTTTCTTTGTTCCTTCAGTCCTCCTTTTTTAAAAATCTCCACCATCTTTGTACATGCTCCTTTAGGGGCTGCCATTGCCAAGAGTTGGTATATCGGGATCGATTGAAGGACTGCCTTAACCAATACAGCTTGGCTTGCTATGTTCAATGTTCTGAAGGACCAATTGGCTAGTTTGCTTGCAATTTTCTCAATGGTTTGTTGCCAATTCGTTAGTCTTAATAGATTCAGGGCTAACAGAGTGCCTAGATATGTTGTCTGTAGCTCTCCTGAGCGAAAACCTAGAATCCTTGTTAAAAAAATTCTGATGTTTCCAACTGTTTTGAAAAAATAAGTGCAAGACTTTTCTTTGTTAATTTGTGTGCCAGAATCTTCCATAAATAGTTCTATGATCTCTTTAATTCTTCTACATTCTCTGAGAGACACAACAAAAAACAACATGATGTCATCTACAAATTGCTGGTGAGTAATTGGTATATTGTTGCCTCATATTTGGATTCCTCTAATCTTTCTTTCCCTTAATTCCTTTTTGATGTATCTTCCTAAGACTTCCACTGCAATAATGAACAAGAAGGGAGATTGTGGATCTCCCTGCCAGAGTCCTCTAGAAGCTTTAAAACTTTGGGAAGGAGCTCCATTCACAAGGATAGAGAAGTTGGTTGAGGAGACCATGGCGGAGATCCATTCGATCCATCGATTACGAAAACCAAAGGCCCTTAAAACTGCTTTCAAATAATCTCAATTCAATCAATCATAAGCTTTGGATAGGTCTAGTTTAATCATCATACCTGCTTCCTTTTTTGTTTTCAGAGAATGCACTACTTCTTGAGAGACCACTAGTCCATCCAGGATTTTCCAACCCTCTACGAAACCTGTTTGTTCAGAGGAGATAACACTAGATAGAATAGGCTTAAGTCTTTTTGCCATTAGTGTAGCTATAATCTTATATATAACATTACACAGTTCAATAGGTCTAAAGCCTTGGGGCTCTTCAGACTTGGTGTCCTTAGGAATAAGAGATAAGAGAGTTGAGTTTAAGCCTGTACTTACCTTCTGGTTTCTTCTTGATTCTTCCACCACATCCAAGATATCTTGGCCCAAAAATTTCCATCCTGCTTGATAGAATTCTATTGTGAATCTGTCGGGACCAGGGGCTTTATTCTTCTTCATCCCTTTCACTATCTCTTCTACCTCTTCCAGAGTAGCTGCCCTTATCAGGGTGAGATTTTGATCTCTTGTAATCATGCTTGGAATCTCATTGCAGATTCTCTCAGTGGCTCCTCGTCGATCTGTTCTGGGTTCCGTGAGGAGTTCTTTGAAATGATTTACTAAAAATTGTTCCAATTCCTCATGTTGTGTAACTCGTAGTCCTTCTTCATCTTTTATAGAGAAGATTCCGTTTCTCTGTCTTCTCTAGATCATTTCCTGATGGAAGAACTTTGTATTCCTCTCCCCTTCTCATAGCCAGTTCACTCTGGATTTTTTCTTGCATAGGGTCTCTTCTTGTTTCCTTCTTTCTTCCATCTGCCCTATCGGGATCCCTTCCTCTCTGGCTAAATCTTCACTTCTCCTTGCAGTTATGATTTCTTGTTGGATTTTCTTCATCTTCTGATTTAGAAGCTGCTGGTCTTTGAGGATGTTTCCAAATTCCTCTCTGTTCCATTTCTTGATGTTTCCTTTTAGTTCTTTTAATTTTAGCTGAAAGGTCTGCATCTTGTTTCTTCCTCTTTGTCAACTTTGCTTCCACCATTCTTCTACTTTCCTCATAAAATTTTGATCCCTGAGCCAGAAGGATTCGAACCTAAAGGGCTTTTTCTTGGGGCTGGCTCTGATGTCAAATTCTATTTTGATCAGCCAATGGTCTGATCCTATTCCCGGAAGAATCATTGCTTCAATGAAAATGTCCCGATTTATAATATGTTCTGACAATAAGAATATATCTAGTCTGGAGGCGATTTTATGTCTACCTCCCCTTCTGTTGTTCCATGTGTAGATCCCATTTGTTGTCTGAATATCCACAAGCCTTTGTTCTGCTATCATATCGCCAAAGGCTTCCATGTCTGCATCTTTTCTTCTGAGGCCACCCCTTTTCTCATTTAGGGATGTGATCATGTTGAAATATCCTCCTACTATCGATGGAGAGGCTGGAAACATGGAGCGTATGATTGTAAAACTCTGAAGGAAATTCCTACATTCACCCGGTATGTGAGGTCCATATACATTGGATAAGAAAATCCATTCCTGGGAACTTATATTTCTAAATCTTCTTGAAAGAATTCAAGGTATACTGATCCAGTCTTCAAATTGGACTTCCTCTAGATTCCAGAGGATTGCCACACCTCCCACGCTACCTACAGCATCTTGACCAATTATCTCATGATGCGGCTTGAAGTTTCTCATAACTTCTTTTAGTTTGTGTTCTTGAATTTTTGTTTCTTGTATTAGAATTATATTGGGTTTATCTTTTTTGAGTCTCTCTTTCAAATATCTTTGTTTCCCCTTACTGTTCAACCCTCCAATGTTCCAGGTTGTGATGATCATTTCAACAATTTGAGGGGTTGTTGGAATACCTCCGACAGTGGCACCACTCTTCCTGAATTTACCAGCATCTCCCCAACCATTTGGATGGTCTCGATCATAGGTTTTCTTCCTCTTTTCCTTCCTCGTTTCCCTGTAGTTCCTGCTTTTGTGCTTTGACCGCCTTGTGTTCCAAGTTGCTCTAGCTGATTTGCTATTATTGTTCCTCGTTTTTCCTTATATCTTTGGAACATGTCTTTGTAAAGTTGTTTTTGGTCATCAGGTATGAATCTTTCATCCAGTTGCCTCCATTCCTATAGAAGTTTCTTCAAGACCTGTGCTTCTTCTCCTTCTTGGTCCTGTTGTGGATCTATCTCCATTTGGATCTGTTCTTGTGGTCTATCTCTCTTCTCCCCCTCTTTTTCCATCTCCAGATTGTTTGACTCCTTATTTTTCTCTTTGTTTTCTTTCTTATTCTCCATTGTTTCATCTTCACCATCCTCACCTTCTGCTTCCATTTCTAATTCTCGTAATACTTCAAACTGGTTCTGGCTTTTCTGAGTGCCTTCTGGGTAGAGAGGATTTTGTTTAGTTTTTTCCTTTTGGGGTTTTCTTCGTCTCAGTACTTCTATAAATCCTTAGTTGTCTCATCCGATTTTCCTTTCCTCCTTTTTAGTATTCCCCTTTCTTCCCCCCAGATCTGTTGGTGTTTCATTATCATACATCGGACAATATTTATACAGATGGTCATATTCATGGCACCATCTACATCTAAAAGGAATGTGTTCATAATATACTGGTTGTTTCCATACCTCATCATGGTATTCCACTTCAATATGATCTGGAAGTGGTTCTGTGATATTCATGTAGACACAGATTCTAGCATATGATGTACATCTTCCTCTTTTGGTAGTTTCTACTACCTTAACAAAGGTCCCAATTGAATTCCCAATTCCTTCTAGAATCTCTGGATCCCAGAACTCTATTGGGAGCCCAAACAATATGATCCATATTGGTGCTACTAGCATTTTATCTTTATCTAGATTATAGCATTCTTCCCATTTTCTCATGAAAAGCCCTGCATTATTGAAGAAGTATGGTCCCTCCTCGAAGATCCTCTCCTTATCTTCCAGATTTGTAAATATTACCTTGAAGAACCCTTCTTCCCCTAGTTTTAGATCAATATGTCCTTTGGGCTTCCACCTCTGTTGTATCCATTTTGTCAGGTCTCTCTCAGATGGCCATGTTACTACAAACTTGCAAATGAGAGCATGGTCTTTCATATATCCTCTGTATTCCTCAATTTTATTGTTTGGAATAACGAACCTGGGCTTTTTTGTTGCTCGTGGTAGGCATTTGTTCCTCGTCCTTGCTTGCCATACTACTCCCATGATCGGCGTATCCTTGCTACATCTCCCCGACCCATCATTCGCTCCATTCCGGTTTGTTTCTCCTGCTACTATATTCTTGTATGACGGGATCTCTTCCCCCCCGCTCGTTTTAGTCATCTTTCTCTCAGTCCTGTCTATTTTCGGGGCTTTTGTTCTTAGTTGATTTGTCGTGGCTTGGTCTGAAACTCTGCAAGTGGATTCAGGATCCCCTGCACCCTGACCAGGTGCAAGTTCGCTAAGGGCCGCGTGATCCAAAACCCTAACCCTAATCTCTCGTCGCCCTCCTCGACTCCGTCTCTCCTAATTCTTGTCCTAATTTTAAAATAATCTCTCTAATGGGTGGTGTTGATGTTGTATTAGGGGTCTAATGGCTATAATCATTAGGAACACTGACCTTTAATATTCAAGATCTAATCATATTATTTACCTTAAAAGGAAAAGAAATTGAGCTTATAAGTATCCAAGGGAAACCCAATAAAGTGATAAGCTCTAAAAATATGAGAAAATTACTCAAAAATGGGCACTAGGGTGTAATGGAAAAATTATGTTCACTAAATCTTCGAGCGTCAATATCATCTATTTCAAGGGATCTCCATAAAGATATCAATAATCATCCCAAGGTATTTAGATTTATGCTTAAGGATGTTTCACCTAATTAATATCATGATCATGTTATTCATTTATCATTGGCAATTGTAACAAAAATAAATGAAGAAGGGAATATCATACTAGAAGTAGAAACAATCAATAAAACAAGGATTAAGTAACCCAATAACCTAGCAATTATGCAGTACATCATCAAACAAAAAAACCTACCAATAGAAGAGATGACATGGGAATATGACGTATTAATGTAGAATAACTAGCAATTAGTCAAGCGTTGAGGGGAAGACTTGTTTGAAGTGGAGGGAAATGTTAAGCACTATATAAGGCCCATATTAACCATAAAACCGCTTATTAGTCCCTAGATATCGAATGATTACATTTCTATTTCTATATTCTTATGTAGGAAAGAACCCCACATGTTCCTGTTTTATTATATTAGTACACCTTGTCTCCTACATATACACTGCGATATACACAAAAGAGATCTAGTCTTAGAATAATCAAATATTGTCTTCTGTAAATTGTATTCAATGTAAAAGGAGATTTCCCTCCTAAAGAGTACTATAATTATTAGCTTCATATCATTTTTTAAGGCATAAGGATCATAAAAACTTCTCATGCCCATAGATTTGAGTAATCAGGTGGAATTCAATTGAGACGTAGATGAGATGATTGTATGTAGATCAGTGTAGAAGGGGTTGAATCTGAGTAGTCTTTAGCAACATTAAGAGAAGGAAATTACCAAAGTCTTCCATATAAAGATACAAGTCAAGATGATGGAAATTAATGCTCTATTCTACTCAAGGCCAAAGGAAAATATAATAGTAATAAATCTGGTCAAGAATCTAGGAATAGAGACTTATGATGATCCTAGCTCATATCCATTGGGTTGGGTCAATAAGAAGGCAAACATAAAGGTAGAAAAATAGAGAAGGATTGAATTTTCTATTAACGTTGATTTTATTGATGAAGTAGAATTAGATGTAGTTCCACTTGATGTATGTGGGGTTGTGTTTGGGAATCCTTACATGTACAAGCAAGTGTGACATTCATGAAGAAATCCAACTAATATCAGCTCATCAGGGATGAAAAATTCTTCATCATCAGTGTGAAAAAGGCTAATCCAAATATCTTTCTAGTAAGTTCAAACCAATACAAAAGGTTGATGAATTCTAACAAGAAATATGTTTTGTCATTTTAAAGAGAAAATCACTCTGTAGAAGAGTTCATGAGAGCTAAGTTATCCCTGAAGGGGTGAGGAATAAAATAAAAATGGAAGAGTTTCTACAGGCATATTGGGATGTGTTTGAGGATCCTAAAGGGCTACCACCCAAGAGGGAAGGGGAGCATGAGATCCAACTATTGCTAGATTTCTTGTTACAAAAATTTAGGATATATATGTAGTCCATTATAGAGGCAAACAAGATGAAGAAGCAGTTGCAACAACTACTAGAACAAGTTGTTGCTCGACGATGTGCCTCACCTTTGGATCACCCATCCTCATTGTGCCAAAGAAGTATTGGACTTAGTAAATGCATATTGATTTCAAGGCATTGCAAAAAAATAACACTCAAGAACATGAATCCCCTGCATAAGTGTTGTCAATGCAAAAAACACCCTCTAAAATTTTCCTTACGCTTAAATTTTGGAGCATACTAAGGATCTTGTGATCTATAATTATATGGTCACTTCTTGGTCATCTAATGTTTTGTAAATTATTGAGTCTTATTCTAAGTGTAAAGGTCACTTTCTTATGCATGCTCGGTTTTTGAATAATTCACAAGTAAGCTTCCTTCGATGCAACCTTACATAGGTAATGTGCATTTCTTGAATATACGGCTTGCACAATCACTTGTGACATTGAATGTGCAATCTATAAGCACAATGTACTACACAACACATGTCTATAGTTAGTGCACACTTTCCATTGATATTCTCCCTCACTTTGGCTGCAATTGTACTTGTATTTTGGTGAGCTTTCTTAATTATTTCTCTGGCACACCTTTGTTTTCGCAATTGCTTCTTTCCCATTCATGCCCATTCTTTTGTCTTGATTTCACTTTAAAAAGTGTCATTTTCATGTTATATTTTCTCCAGAATGTGTCACATTCAACTTCTTTACTTTTTTATAAGTGTCCTTTGCACTTTTATCTCACTTTACAAAATGTCATCTTTTGTCATGGAAAATTTCGTACATCACAAAAAGCGGAGCTATGGTTAATTTCACATAGAAAAATTTCTGTCAATGGGTCCCATTTACCATGTACATGTATACTAGACCCATTCCCAAAGTATTATGCATTTTCGTACTAGTGTTGTCACTGTCGTCATAAAGTGTATCTTAAGTGTCACATCTAGTCAAAGGGAGTCAATTGTACATTCTTGAAGGATAGTTCTAATGCATTCTCATGCGCTACTATGTTTTATTCATTGTAAAGACATGCAGTAGACATATTCCCCAGGCCTTGAGCATATTTTCAATAGTTTCATCACAAAGTGTATTTGTGTCGCACTTGGAGGAGAGTATTATTTTGTTGTCACATTAAAGGGACCATGTTTTTTATGAGTGTTGAGTGTTCAATTTTATGTCTTCAGTTGTTTTGAGTGTGTGATCATGTTCTAGGCTTACCTTAGCTTCATATCTGCTTCACTGAATGTGTCACTTTCAGTTTCTTTTGTCTTTCTTTGGAATGTGTCACTTTCAGTTTCTTTAAGTTTTTGTAAACATCCTTTGCACTTTTATCTCACTTTACAAAGTGTCATCTTTTGGCAGGGTAAATTTTGTAAATCACAAAAGGAGGAGCTATGGTTCATTTCAAGGGGAAACGTTTCTGTCAATGGGTCCCATTTTTTCATGTACACATGTGCTAGACCCATTCCTAAAGTATTATGCATTTTTGTACTAGTGTTGTCACTGTCGTCATAAAGTGTACCTTAAGTTTCACATCTAGTCAAAGGGAGTCAATTGTACATTCTTGAATGATAGTTCTAGTGCATTCCCCTGCACTACTGTGTTCTATTCATTGTAAATACATGTAGTAGACATATTCCCCAGGCCTTGAGCATATTTTCAATAGTGTCGTCACTGACGTCACAAAGTGTATTTATGTGTCGCATTTGGAGGAGAATATTGTTTTGTTGTCACATTAAAGGGACCATGTTCTTTATGATTGTTGAGTGTTCAATTTTATGTGTTCAGTTGTTCTGAGTGTGTGATCATGTTCTAGCCTTACCTTGCTTTCATATTTGCTTCACTGATCCCATACTTAGTCAAATTTTGGAAAGCCTCATGAATGGCTAACCTTGGCCTCACTTAACCTCCTTGAATTGTGCATTGTGTAGAAGCAAGCCTTAAGATAATTGCTTTCCTCCTGGAACTATGCAATGCACAATTTCTCCCCACAAGAAATATGCATTGTGTAGACACAATGCTCAAGGATTGCCTCTTGACCTCCATAACTGCGTAGTTTTTCCCTCCATCCAATCTCCTTATGTGCATTGCATAGTTGCAAGAAACAAGTTGTCTCCCTTCCTTCCTGATTTGCGCAACTATGTAAAGCTTGGCCTCTTTCTCTTATGAAATACACATTACACAATCTCATTGGGGAAGCCAGCCCCATTGATCTCCTCAACTACACAATATTACTGCCTAGGCCTCTACAACTATGCATGGCATAGTCATAAGCCTGAGTCCTCCTCTCCCGACCTCTAGAACTGTGCACTGTGTAATCCCCCAACCTTTCTCTTAGTCTGGTACCGATCTAGGTGGATATTGGTGGCCACCCTCCTATTCCACTTGGACCCCCACCATTGTTTATTTCAGTTTTTAAGTTCCTAAATTGTAGCACAGTTTACTATTTTTGGCATTTTTCGGGTTTGGAGCCATTTTGAGGCCCTAAACAACATTTTTTGGGAAAACAGGGGCCAACATGGGTCACAAATATTTATCTTCCATTCAAAAGTTGTAGTCCTTGGGTGGATCTTTCAAATGATGTATTGTGCACGTCAAAGAGAGATCGTATGCCAAAGTTACGACCCCGGGTAGTTGATGTACGGATTTACCCAAGTGGGCCCCATTGCTTGGCGCTTCATATCCTAGGGTTAGGTTTTTGGATGTTTAGGGTTTTCCATTGTTTCTCAACAATAAATAGGCCTTTGAGCCTCATTGTTACATAGCTCAGAGGCATGTAGTCGCCACATCTCTTCTCAGAGATAAGCTACCATCGCCCTAGCTAATTTATTTCCATTTCTTCTTCTAAGTATATTTTCAGTATTTGATATTAATAAACTGAAGTGTTATTCCTGCTGTATCTTTGTATTTATGGTTATATCTATCATCTTTTGGATTCCTGTTTAAATCTAAATCAATGGTATCATAGCAGTCTTCTCTTTCTATGTTTTTCTTTGCATGTCCCCAACAAGGTTGGGATATAAGGAGTTAGGGTTTGAACAGGCCGATCCTTTGCAAGACCAACCTCACAAATCCCGATGACCTCTTGTGGTGGAAGAAGAGAAAGATGAGGAGGTAGGAGATCCTATCAAAATCTTGCTCGAAGAAGCCCTCAAGCAACAAAGGAACACGATGATGGACAATTTTTCCCAGATTCTTCAATAGCTACCCAAGGGTGATGCATCTACTTCCAACAACTACTCTAGAAATGCCACACCCTTTAAGGTACAAGCTAACTTTGAAATCCCCATATTTGAGGATCAGATAAATGTAGACGTTGTAGATAAATGGTTAAATCTGCTAGAAGGGTATTTTTTTTCATGATTTTTCCAACCAAGAAAAGATTACTTTCACTCTTCTCAAAGCCACCCCCCACGTCAAGGACTGGTGGGAAACCTACTGCAAGTAGAAGGATGAAAGTATAGCCTCACTATTTTCAGCTACACCCACCTGGAATTCATTTCGAGATGCCATCAAGGGGTAGTGCTACCCTGTCGGAAGCTATGAGGATAAATACATAAAATGGACCATGCTGTGGCAGGGAAGGGACCAAGACATGCTTAAGTTTACCAATATTTTTCATACCCTTCACACAAAGTTGGGTATCAAGGATTTTGAGTAGCATTTGGTACTCAAATACTACGGCTACCTACACAGGTATATCTAATATGAGATGGAGTTCCTATACATCTCCTTGCTTGGCACGACGTACCGATACACTGTCTAGATCGAGCAAAAGCTTAAACAAAATAAGAAAGACTTTGGACCTGCGAATCCAAAGCAAGGGAAAGGCTTCCCCAAAACACATAACCAAGGACAAATCCAAGGCGAGGTGACCCAAGACAACCTGTCGAAGCTACAAGAAAACAACAAAACCACAAACTCAAAGAAGGACACATGAAAGTGGTGTGAGTTCCAAAAGAACCCCACTCATAACATAAGTGAGTGTCGAGCCAAGCAGTCACCGGTGGCCGAGTTGAAGGCTTCATAATCATATGCATGTTTTGACCCTGAGTCAGAACCCAACAAGAAGAATGACAAAGGAAAGCACATCATTGGTGCGGAGCCCAGTGCCACTGTTGCCACCACCAAGATCCAAAAGAATGAGCCCAAAGATCCAGAGGAGGGGGGAGTGTCTTTTCCACTCACAAATGTTGGTGAAGGGTTCGCCACTGCAATTCATTGTTGACAGTGGCAACCAAAAGAACTTCATTTCAGCAAAGGTCATGAAGCAGCTAGGCCTACTGACCATACCACACCTGCAACCATACAACATCGAGTGGCTTCACCAAGAACGAGATCTCTGGTTTTGCTAGCAATGTCGCCTTCCCTACAACATCAAGCCCTTCACAGATGAGATATTGTGTGATGTTGCACCTCTTGATGTTTGTGATGTATTATTAGGCCAACCATACTTGTGGAAGCGACATGTTGTGTATGAGTCAAGGCCTCACACTGTTATTATTTATTTAAGCATTTCATTATATAGGATATTGGAGGTAGCCCCACCTACCACCACCTCTTTGATCTCTGATAAGAAATGTAGTAAGATCAACTCCCATACTAAGAAATTCATTTTCTTTCTTGTTCACTCTCAGAGTAAAGGGAAGATCATAGCCACAACCATGGCCCTCGGGAAGGGTTCCTCCACATAGTAGAAGTAGCTAGATACACTCATGAAAGAATACAAGGACATCTTCTCCTCACCCACAAGAGTATCGTTGCACTGTCAGGTTAAGTATTCATCTATTATGAATCTCGAAGCACCTTTACCCAATGGGCTGATATATCATCTCTACATTTTGGAAAATGCCAAGTACAACAAGCGACATGATCAACATCGGGTGCCACACAAATTTTAGGTGGGGGACAAAGTCTAGTTGAATTTGCAGAAAGAACGCCTTACAAGAGCCCATCGAAAGCTTAGACCACTCCGATATGGTCCAGAAAACATTACCAAGGTTGTGGGAAACAATGCTTTGGAGCAAAACATTCCCCCATTGCTTGGCTTGCATCGAGTGTTCAATGTGGACCACCTTCAACCATGCTTCAACCATTATGGACGCATCAAACATTGCAGAACAACTCACACCAACAGAAGCTTCCTCATCTCATGGAGGAACTCAATGGATAAAACCATTGCCTGTAGCATATGACTTCTTTGCTACATCAAATCTACCTTATCCTCCCACAATTTACTTTTCTCAACAATGTCCTAAATCATGGCTTCCATTGCTAAGTGTTAGACCCTTTTGACATGTTTCATTATAGAGTTTGTATGCCCCAACATGTCTACTGCCACCTAACCACATATCACATAATTGAGTGATGAGTCTCCCAATGATTGATCAAGAGAACTCTAATTTCATATGAGGCTGCCCAATTTGCTAATAAGTCCGCTTCATAATTATTATGTCTAAAAACATGCATGGCTTTGACATCAACCATAAAGCTAATATAAATGTTGTTCCTTTTAATAATGATATTAAGATTAAGATCTAACTTAGAAGAGTTAACATAAAATTATTACTTTCAAGTCCCCCACTATAATTAATTTATAGATATGAAGTGCAATTTCTTGAAAGAGAGGGCATAAACCTCTCCCTAATTATTAATAACCTTCCCTAATGCGATAAAAATGATAATTCTAATTGTCCTTGAAAATACACTACACAATGCAATTCCACGGCTAAACATTTACTTATTATTTAAAAACTAAAACTTTATCTATATTATATAATAAAAAAAATATTACATATATTGATTACTTTTTGTGCTATATTTTGATGGAGGTTCCTGGTTGCAGGGCCTGTAGTTCTTCAAAGGGTGCCTGATGGGATGCTTTGGCTGGCCCTACTGATTGGGTCCCTCTCTGAGCTTTGAGTAAGTCAAGGGACATGTAATATTGTTTCCTCTTGATGTCTCCAACAGATGGAGGCTCGCCGACAACATCATTGTTGTATCATTACCTTTCTTGATTTTGTGTTCCGCCGACATCAGGGGTTAAATTTGATGCTCGTATACCCGTATTTGGCTTTTTTACACATAAAACGCTTTCTAGATCCAAATCTCCACGTCATGTGTAACTTGCCAATAATTCTTAAGAATGTCAATATGACGAGCATATTAAAAAATGAAAAGGTTTAAAAAAATAATTTATATATATATTTAACCTTGCGTTGAACGGAGAGTGAATCATTGTGAATAGTGATTCATTAACATTATTAATATCTAATTTAATAATCCGCCTGTATCGCAATTTCCCAAGTGACTACTATCTGGATTCTAGACTAAGTCATAAATATCAAATTCTAATTTTCAACAGGTAAATGGTATGGTATTCTTGGTAATTAATTCCCAACTACCCACTGCCGAGTTATGTTATTAATTTATGGTGATTTGTTTGCAATTTGCAACTTCCAATTCGTGTCAAATTCCAATCAATAGCAATCTGTAAGTTATTCATTGTTGAATGTGGTGACCCTGGTGAGAAGTAGGGCATAAGAAAAACTCTGCAAAGTCTGGAACTTCGAATGCTACAAAACCAGAACTTAGCCGACCAAGTAGCCAGTAAGTGATAGCCTATTAGCCATAGATAGTGTTTCACACTACTTATATTTGAGAGATGCTCTGCTCTATTCGCTTTTGTATGCATGCTTGTTGGATATCTGTATTTGTTTTTCTATGCATGCTAGCTAGATATCTCTCTGAGGCAGTAGTGTTTTGTCTTTTAATTTTTAATAAATGGAATTTTTCTTTATCTTTACTTGGCTTTGTGTATTTTGATTGGTGGAATTTTCAGTCCTCATCCGTGAAAGCTACTCTTTTAAGAGCAGCAGAAGCTCACGTATGTTTCCCTAGTTTTTCAAGCCTTCTTTGCAATTTGCTATCATTAGGCTTAAATCTTGTGCCTTGTGGCAAAGTCTTTCTTTAAGAAACCCAAGTTCCTTATCAAATATTTTGACTGCATCATAAATCTCTTGAGGATTCCTTTTGTTCCCATTAATCCACGAGGATCTTCACACAATGGTTGGTTAGCTTCGATCTTTAAGTAGAAGGGGTTTATGCTCTTCTATAAGTTAGGTTTTGGGGGTTCTGCTTCAACTGATATTATCTAACTGCAGGGAAATGCTTCCTCAGAAGACTGCCTAGATAAATTTTTGCACATCTCTCTCTGGTTGTACATTTATCCTGCTTGCACTGCATTGAGAGATGTGCACTATTGAGTTGAGATCAATATGAACTATTTTTTTTTGTACTTCATTTCTTTTGGTTGCCAGTGAAGCTTCTCTAGGACTCCCAATTTCCTCTTTCAACAAACCTTGGATGCTTCTTTGGCTAACTTGTGAGCAATCTTATACATTTCCCAAGAGTTTTCTTCTTCTTTATATTCTTGATTGTCTTAAATTATCTGAGAGGCCTCTTGGAAGAAGGTTGTGGAGTCAAGGGTCCCTTGGTGTGCCCTTGCCTTAGCACCTTTATCAGAAGTATTAAGTCTCCAAATATTTATGATTTCTCAATTCTTAGAAGACTTATTCTTCTTGGCCATAAATATGGGCAAACACTTTTGTGACATGAATTGAAGTGCATCTAAATGCTACTTTGGTAACATGGCTTGAAGTGCATCCAGTCCAAATTTGAATGCGGGAAGAGAAGTTGTCAACCCAAGCCAAAATCAATGGTTGTAGCCTGTTACACCACTCATGTAAGTTAAAAGGCACTCTCGAGTCCAGTGAATGATTTAGCATATTTAAACAGATCAACTAGTTGGAAATTGGACCATTAAGGTCATGACAATTATGTACTTTTTTAATGTCTATCCAATACATTTAATTGTTGAAATGCATGGAAATGGGTCTATTGGATTTATTGAAAAGTCAGGGTCTGTTGTTCATATATGGGGAAACAACGTGCATATTTTATATATAATGCATGGCTATCGATATCCATCTGTCTTTGAAGTTATATATTGATCAGTAACTTCAGATCAATTCTTTTTGAGGACATATATTCATCATATGCTTTGATTATTTGAGTTGACTTCTACTGTATTTTTGTTAGATTGTTTTATTGATAATGTGCATAGATTGATGAAATCGGATATATATGGGCCATGATTGAAACAGATGAGGAAGTAAGGTTACTATGGAATCCTTATCAAGATTGATGGTCAATTAAGGATGGGATTCGTTCAATTGTGATGCCATGGTCACGCAATCATAGGTTGTAGTTGTTTTCAGATGTAGTTGTTTTCAGTCTTCCCTTGCTTTCTTCAGAGATTTAATATATTCACAAGGCATCTTAGATCACTTTTCAGAGCCCCTGTTTTACTTCTTTTCAATCCTTCCATGCCTTTTTGCAGGGATTGAATATATTCACAATGCATTCACTGTGAACTTGGGAAATGATCACATACAATGGTAGGTGGTCTATCCAACAGGAGAGGGACCCTGGTTACACCTCTCCTTGGTCACACCATCTTAAGCTGCAGGCATGGAATGACTAAAAATTATAGCAAGTAATGAGTAATAAATAATCTTTGGACACATCATTACTATGGTTTTGTTTTCCTTTGCCATCAATTCACCGTGATTTGTTGCCATGACCTAGCTGGGACTTATTCTAATTTCCCTCACTCGTGTATTTGGAAAGAATCTTTGTTTCCAAACAATTCCATTGCATGCCATCATGTGACTATCAATTCTTCGGAGTAGCATGAACTAAACCTAACACGTGAAAATCTCGTAGCAAAGCCGAAAGAGTAGGAATAAGTTTATGTATTGGATACTATAATTCTATAATTCAAGTGACAGGGGTCAGCATATTTCCAAATTTGTAAGTCTTGGTTTTCACACTTGTGTACACACTCATATTCAAATATCTGTGACATAGTTCCATAGTCAAAATGATTTTTCTAAAAAGTTGGTGGCATATACACTGCCTTCAGGATCCCATAACTGAAGATTCAGAGCATGAGGGCATTTCAAAGATTGTGTTGTTGAGCATCTCGTCCAAAAGCGTAGAAATAAGTTTGTGAAATAATTATAATATTATAATGTGGAGAGCAAGGTGTGACGGGAGGGGGTATATTTCAAACTTGTTAGGCTAGTGTTTAACACCACAGAGATTCTCATGCAAATTGATCTACACTGTTGACCCAACAACACAAGAAATACAATTATTTTCTGCTTTTCCCAATTGACCATAC
This sequence comes from Pinus taeda, assembly GCA_000404065.3. NCBI lineage: Eukaryota > Viridiplantae > Streptophyta > Pinopsida > Pinales > Pinaceae > Pinus > Pinus taeda. The sequence continues at coordinate 282,261 of APFE030794874.1, forward strand.
CTCGGTCAATTGATAATGGACGCGCTTCATTGAAAATGTGATGGATACTATGGCTTTTCCCTCTATATAATCATATTCAAAACTAATTCCATAGCGTTGTGTAAGAGATTGAGTTGGGGGTTTTCTCTGAACTGGTGTTGCAGTTTCTTTTCAGTGATGGGGAAGAGCTTTTCTAGATTACTATTTGGGTGATGCGATGATGTTGGCTCTAATTTGGGATCCCCTAATTTCTAAACAACTCTACTATTTAGTTGGAGCATGATTGATTTCTCACATATTTGACTGTTCCATCAATCATCGCCAAATATTTGGCTATCACTTTTCGAAGCCCCTGTTTTACTTCTTTTCAGTACTCCCATACCTTTTTTTTGTAGGGATTGGATATATTCACAACGCATCTCTGCTCACTTTTCAAAATCTTTTTAGCCAACCATTGGAGCATTTTGGTATATATTGTTCATAACGGAAAAAATAACCTGAAGTTAAATGAAAATAAATATGAGTATGTCAGGGAATTTTTCTAAATCTTTTTGGTACCTTTTCAAATTTCAAATATTTTTAATAGGGTTGGGACCTGGGTATATGGTTCATAATATATTACAGAAAAAGGAATGAAAATAAATATAATTAGAAGAAGAAATTTGTTTTTTCTATTTTCATAGATTTTTTGGTATATTGGATATATTGTTCATAATAGAATACATAACTAGAAGTTATGTTTAGAATTTTTACTGTTTTATGTTGATGTAGTATGTTGCTCCTTATTTATTTGAATTGATTTTACTGTTTTATGTTTATATAGTATGCTGCTCCTTAGTTATT
>APFE030794878.1:0-22891 GCA_000404065.3 Pinus taeda
GTCATATTTGTTAAATTGCCAAAAACATCAGTTGAAGGGGGAAATACATTCACATTCATATGTTTCCACATTGATATAACATCCATATTCATATATCACATTCTAAAACCCACATACCTTCAAAATATATTCACTATTACATGAGCATATAAATGGCTTTGTCAAAAGTATTTAAAAGTTAATTGGATGCCAACACAATCATGGTTGTTACACAAGAACCAACCATGATGCATTCCAACAAAAATACTCTGCAATAGAAATCACATTATCAATAGGCAAAGATCATACATTAAAATTGAATGTAACAAACAAAATATGGTTGAAACACAAGAACCAACCAAGTTGCAGTTCATCAAAAACACTTTGCAAAAGTTAAGTAAATGATATCATGCAGAGTTTAAGTCAAAGCTCAAGTATCAAAAAGTAATGTAATAGATTGCATGAGAACATGCAATACCTTCAATTTGGGGGTATGTTGGGCCTCAAAATAGTCCCTATTCTCACTCCATTATTCACCAATACCTTCACATTACTTCCATATTACCTTCATGTCGCCTCCATTCCACCTCCACATCATTACATTTACCTCATCATTGGGTTATAACTATGATTTTCCAAAGTTTATTAATTCTTAACATTTTAAAGTGGATTTATGGTTAAACTTTAGAAAATAATATGCTTATACTTATACCTAACAATTAGAATGAATTTGTTGACATGTGTAGGTACAAAGGAAGCTTCTAAGGCATCTTTATGTGGCACTCTATGTTCAAATTCGAATTTGAGGAGATCATGGACCTCATTGAGAAGATCATGGACCTCATGGAGGAGATCATGGAGGATAGGGTTATGTGTCACCATTGGTTGACAAATATTGGGGTCAAAGGAGGGAATAGTGGAATTACATTTATGAGTTTGTTATCATAGCTTTTGTATAAATTGTAGTGTTATTTCCTTCATTTGTAATCTTCATTTTGTAATCTTAACTTTTATAATTTAGAAATTTAGTCATTCATTTGTAATTTTAGATTTTAGAATCATTGTAAAGTAGAGCTTAGGACCTTTTCGAATGTAGAACTTGGAGCTTGTAATTGCAATTTGCAATTGATGATAAATAAAGTGGATTGGATTTTCTTCTACATTTGACTTCTTTCTAGGTGTGCTTATGGAGCTATGGAGGGCCCCCGTTGCCTCACTTGCATGCTCGTTTTGTTTTGGTAAACTTTAATTTTATGTTTGTTTGTGAATTTAATTAGATTAAATTACTGATTCATATGCTTGAGATATAAATGAATAGTCTCTTGTAAGAGAGATTTAATATTTCATGCAATCAATCAGAATTAGATCTAAGTGTTTTAATTTCATTAGTTTAAATAGTTTGTCGATTAAGATGATTAGAAATATTAATGAACAATCTCCTGTAAGGGAGCTTTAATATTTCTTACACTTGTCACAATGTCTTTAGATTTAATTTTAATTAAAAGACTAAATAGGTGTTGGAAATCCCAATGAAAGGCCTCCTGTAAGGAAGCTTTGGCATTTATTCACCTTGGTTATTTCAGTTTATCTCTAAGTCCATATACATTGGATGATCCTCGAAGGTTACTTACTCGGATTGATAGTAAATGAAACTCTAATTTGCATCTGCATTTTAGACCAAACAGTGAACAAATAGCACGTACAGCACCCAACGGATTAGTCCACACATGTGCGACGACCATTATAACAAGTTTACAAGAATGAATCTATCGACTGTCCGACAGGATAGCCCACACAGGTGAGACAATGTTAGCAACTGATACAACACATTTCCAATAGAATATGTACTAAAACAACCGAAATAATTCAACTGTCTTAATACAGGTTAAAGGAACATGCATTACAAGCATCCAAAGAATACTCTTACAAACGAATATAATGCATGTGTGAAAATGTGATGGCCTATTGACAGGCTTCTAAATTAAGTGAAATTTCCAAGACACATCCGTACACCATTACATAACTAACCGCGATAGCGGGGCGTTGAAGCCACTGCTCGCTCCTCAAAGAAAATATTACAGACTCTCAAGGCTACGAGGGAGGAGCCAAGGTGAAAAGTCACTTGCATACAGATGAGGGGTATTTATAGCTAAGGGTAAAACTGGCCCTTATGACTATTCGACTTCACTCATGACTGTTTGACTTCCCTTCAACTTTACATGAATATTTATATTTACATGTGGGTCTCTTGGACTTCCACATTACATTACATTGATTACAACAATGTGGCACACAATAGTGACGTGGACGAGATGACTCATGACATGACTCGACACAACGAAGCTGATGTGTTGATGCTAGTGGTGGTGTGCATGTCGAGCTGCAGTGCTACTGAGTGATGGATGTGCTCTTGGGGTATCATAGCTTCACCTTCGCATGAAAAGGTGTGTGGAGTCTTTGATGGTCCTGGTGTTTGCTTGATGTTGAAAGTGCATGTTTCTCCTTCACTTGTACTTTGGCATGCCTCATGTGTTTGTCCGTTCGCAAAAAAGTCTCCTTGCATGAGCTCCTTGTTCATCCCGTTCCTCATCGTGCCATGTCTCATCCATGTACCTGTATCTGAAATCACTCATGACGAGACGACATCAATTCCAGAAATCTCCTAGTCTACGATGATGCAGTGTCTTCCGATTTCGGATGCGTGTGACTGGAAGAGAAGACAATGCTCTGCAACTATGTAAGAAATATTTTAAGACGGGATGCAGGCTCTGGGAACTCTCCATAAAAACTACGCAGAGGTCACTGGGAGACTGAGATGGGAATCAGGATCAACAGTGATAGTCTACAAGATCTAGCTTGGCCGGAGGGAAGATTTGCGTAATGTTTTCAGGGACATAGTGCAAGAAATAGAGGGAGACTGGCAGTGGAAATTGCGTGATTTCTTCGAGAAGTTGGCAACGGGCTGTGGGAGACTGCTGGCAAAAAATTGTGTAATTTTTCTAGGGAGCTGATAGCGAGCTGTGGGAGGGTACTGTAAAAAACTATGCAAAGCTGGGAGGCTAGAGTGCTGGACATCCCTGCATAGTTTTTGACCTGAGCGAGATGTTGGGCAACTGGGAGACTACTCATGAAAACTCTGTAGTTTTCAGGATAAGACACAAGTCGAATGACAGGATGAATGGCTATAAAAACTGTGCAATTTTGAGGGTAGTGTAGTGACAGGCAAGCGGTGTCTGTCTGGCATGTATACACATTTTCTTTAGTCAGTGGAAGTGGGCATGCTTGGCAACTTCTCCGCAATTTTTTGGAGGAGTGAGCCCCGGGGTCACTACCCGGTCAAACTCTCCGGTTGACTAGCTGGGGGCTTGGTTCATTTTCTTGTGGGAAACATAGATTGAGATGTCTTATTGGGAAAATTTGGCATTGTTCTGGGTGATAGTCAGTCGAGTTGATTGCAGGATTGTGCAGTGCATATTGTCTGGGAGGCAGCCTCAAGCTCTGGCAATTTCGGGCAGTAGTACATGTTCACTGAGGTTTGAAACTATGCAGTGTATCTTAGTGGAGGTCCGGTTGTTCGGATTGGTCTAGTCGACATAGATTCAAAAAAATGACTAAGTGTGTGAATGAGCGACTTCATACATGCATGACCTTGCGAACACACACTCAACATACCTTAACAACAATACGCCTCGAACCATTAAGACAACATACACTCAGTGTGACTGAACGAAGGTGCGAGCAACAAGTGTGAAACTTGTGATAGATTGTTGAACGAACATGACAACACTTGCGTGATAGTGCATAGAACTTTGTGTGAGAATGCGATAGATGTTTACATAGCGAATGTAACATGTACACATGAAGAGGGATCTTGTGCATAGCCATACCATGGATGTGAACATGACATTGTGACCAACATGCAAAAAGATGTCTGATGAATGACCAAGCGAGGAAGGTGAAAATACTCAACACAGGCTCACAGGATGAGCCCCAGGTCTTGTAAAAATCAAGAAAAAACCAAGGAAGGCTCCAAAATTGGATGCAGAACAAAATTTTGGAGGCTGTTTTAGCCGCTACAACACTTGGTGACACACTAGTTGAACTCCAGCTTCTCTGTTTTGGTCCATTGATAGCACAGGACCTTGGTATTTCAAAGAGTATTGAATTGATGTGTAGGTTACTTTGGCTTCCCCACTTACCCCATGGATAGAAGTGGTTCACCTTTCTCCAACTCAGTTAAACACAACAACAAGTTTCAGCTTGATCATAGTGTTTCGAAATCAGTAAGGGTAGTTTGGCTCACGAGTTAAAGAAAATAAGAGTATAAGGTTTCATCTCTATTGTTGCTCCACTGCCAGCAGGCTTGGACAATACCCTGGTAGAGTCACACAGGAACACACACATTGCTCCATTGATAGTGAGCCTGGTGAGTACCCCGTTGGAGTTGCATGCTTCACCTTCTGTGTAGCACAGGAAGCCTTTCTCTTCTTTCACCTTTGTATTTTTTAAGAGGATTGTGCATAGGAACTTATTTATTTTTGGGGTGGAAGAGGGATACTGACTTATTGAGAGTAGAAGAGGTTTTTCCTTTAGAGAAGCATTTAAGACCTTTGACATAGGTTTTCTCATTTAGATTTCCCCTTCTCCATTTCTACTAGTTGGATGAGCTTGATCACACATAACAGAAGGTTGAGTATAGGCATGGGGTTTCCTAGTGTGGACACAGGTTCATGGTTGTAACAAAGATTCCCTTGCACACAGATCATATTTTCCATCAATACTTCATCGTCCAAAGGTTATAACCAAGCACAAAGAAGATAGACACAGGACTGGCCAAGTGTTTCAGTGTCACAAGACTCTTTGGATCTTAGCCACATACTCATTCAAAATCCAGAACTCAATAGAGGGAAGCATTTATTTAGAAAACCAAAAATGGCATGAAACTAAGCAAAAAAACAAAGCGAAGAAAAAATCACAAATTAAAGTGAAAAGACAAGTAGCAATCAAGGCAAGCAAGAAAACAAACCAAACCAAGTCAACAAGAAAACAAACATGCAAAATAAAAATCAAAGACAAGAAAGAAAGCAAACACTTCCCCTACTCCTATTCTAAAAAATTGGGGTTATGTGAAATGAAATTTCTAGTGAAGAAACCATAGGCGTACCTGACCTGCAACAACAAAGATGCAAGCGATCAAAATAGATAAAAAATAGTGTGTAACAAAAAATACAAAAACTTGACAAAATTGCACATGAGAGAGAAGGTTTTGCCCGTGGGCAGAAAGATGTGTCACAACCACCCAAAGCACATGCTTACCTCTTCGGTGACTACCATTTTTTAACAAACCTCGGAGGCCTCTTACGAGTGTGTATTAATCTGCACCAAGTTTCTTAGTGAGTGTGAGGAAGGACTGAGTCTTGTTATCGACAACATGACTCATTTAGTAAGATTGTTCCAACCATTTAGAGATTGGATCATAAAAGTTGTGATCATTGTTTTGAAAGACTTGTGATCATTCAAAAAACTGATTCCTAATTTGAGAGAGCGGATCGTGATGAGAATCTGGTATAGATAGATAGATCTAATCATTCTTGTTGGTAATTTCAAGACAATGAGGATTTGCCATAGCCATCAGTGCAGGCTGAAGTACCTCACCTGCTTGACAAAATTCTGAGGAGAAAGATGTTACATGGTGAAGATCATGGTGTGTAGAGCAACTACTATTGGATGAACTATTGGGAAAAAGATCAACATCATGATAGTCACCCAAGATAGGAGAAATATCAAACTAGTTGGTCGAGATGCTAGATTCCCAGTTTTTCATGAACAAAGAAAATTTTTGAACAATCTTGCGAATGCTCTGAATGATGTTGTGTGCTAGATATGAAAGAACACCCACCTGTAACTGGTGAAAAATTGTGCAAGCATCATGGTCATCACAAGAATGTAGAACAGATGTCGGCGCTGTGAATGTGTGAATCCAGTTAAGGTGTGGTGAAATGAGAGGAACTTGATTTGCGTGATAGCTTATATGCTCATCATCACACAGGGAAATTGTTGGTGTGATGAGCAGGTTGATTTGACATGCAAGATTTGCGAGAAGACCAAGGAGCTGATCACGAGAGAGAACATTCGATAAGTATGATTGTGGAAAAATATAGTCTTTGAGATGATCAACTTCACAATTCCATGATTGCACGAGAGATGGACAAACCCAACCTGAATTGGATGTAAGAGACGTGCATGAAGAAGTACACACTATAACAGACTCATGGATTTGGTCATGAGTGAAATTTTGAAATCTTAAAATATCACACTCGGAATAGTAAACACTTTTTACACGAGGATGCACATTGAGTGAAACCATGCAGATAGACATATTGTGCATGAGAAACAAGATTTGATTCGGTTCTAGGGGCCTACCAAAGTTGCGAGGTCCTGACATAACCATCAACGGATGTTGAAGTGCCTTGACTCCCTGGCACATCCTTGAACTTTCCAGAATTGAAAATTTGCATTTTGAGATGTGAACCAGATCATGCATGGCTTGAAGATGGTTGTTGTTGATGATTTCAAAAGTTCTCTTAAGATGGCAGCCATCTCTGTCATAGGCTTCATCAAATTTTCCAATTTCAGCAAGCTAACTTGACGAGTTGTCTTCATGCAACATATGAGATGATGATGAGTGGGAAGAGTCTTGTGCATTAAGAACATTTTCATCATCGAGAACCTAACTTCCTAGTATCGATCGAGGAGATAACTCATCAAATGAAGAAGCAAGAGAACATGGAGTATCTCCACCGCATGTCTATGTGTTGTGAATGGTAGGACATGCGGGCAAGTGCGATGGAAAGGAAGTTTTTATATGGATGTCTCCTTTGACCAGTGCACATTCGAGATCCAAGTTAGAGTGTACATGGGATAATAGCATATCACATGATGTGCTTGGGCATTCATCACAACATACGAAAGCATGGGAGTGATGACAACCCAAGACTGGAGGTTGATCGAAAGAATTAATTGTGCATTATGTTTTACCAAGAATAGAAAATTGAGAATTGATCAAGAATGGAAGCTCAATGTCTTGATGTGAACCATTTTGAAACATGGAAGAGAAATTGATTGTGTCTTCACCTTCCTGCTCCTCTGCCTATATAATGAGACTACCTTGCACATGATCGTAACTTGAGCCAGTAGCTTGAGAATCAAGATAATGCGCGCAACTAGCTTGTGAAGCGGATTGTTCAAGCGAGTCATGGTACAAGGAGTCATGGCTTGTAGATGATGGAGGATAGCAGAGACGCAGATTAGACTCGAGGTTTCGGTTAGGAATGGTGATGTCCTCTTGCGGGATGGAGGAATGCGTCTTCACCATAGGATTTATGAGCCATTCTAGAATTTCCTCCATTGGAGTGAGGGATGGCTAAGAAGATGGTTTGGGAACATGTTGGGCAGATTTATCAGCTTTACGACTACTGTGAGGGGGAACCATCTGCGCATATTTCTTAACTTTGTGACCCCTACGAGGGGGAAGCTGCTTTGAGACCAAAAAGGGAGGAAGAGAAGGAACAAACAGGGTGTTGGGCTCCTTCTTTGAAAACTTAGGGGTCTCATGATCCGCAAGAGTCAAGGAAGAAGGGAAATCATGAGGTTCACCATTTTAGTAGACATGAACTGAGCATTTAAACTCTTGGCTCACAAAGTCAAGGTCAACAAAATGCTTAGGAATTTCGTGATAGAGGTGAAGAAAGAGCTTAGAAAAGTCCTCAACTGATTCACCATGCTTCATTCTTAAACAAGAGATTATTTCATAGACATCTTGGTGGTTACACTTATCGAAGGCTTGATGGATATCCTTGAGGAGAGTAAGAAGGGAATGGATGGAAGTAGGTGGAAGGGTATGACACCACCGACTAGCATGACCTTCAAGGGTGAGGAAGAAAAGTACGCAAACAAGCTCTTTGCTATCGATTTCATAAGATTCACAAAACTGAATAAAATCATAAATGTGCTTGGTTATGGACGTTCTGTCCTCATCGTCAAACTTTAATAAGGACAAGTGATTGAGAAGCTCGTTAGGGATTGATCGTTGATCAAGGGAGAAATGAGAGAAACACATCGAGAGCACGAATTGTGTATGATCCATTTGGTAAGAGATTCAAACCATATGTAGTGGCTTAGCTTGTCATATCGCCCCCCTTGTAGGGCTAGAAATGTTGACAGTACTGGACCTGCCAACATTCAAGGGACCTCCCCGGTATCAAGTCCCAACTAGACCTCACATTGTTTAGTGTAGGATTCCCATCCAGTACGATGGCCTGGTTGCCATTATCTTAAAGATATGCCTTAGCTATTTCTTGTTAGCATGTGAGAGTGGTTTTCTTTGTCTTCTAACAATACATGCCAAGTGAAACAACATTGGCAACTGATACAACACATTTCCAATAGCATATGTACTAAAACAAAAGAAATAGTTCAACTGTATTAATATAGGTTAAAGCAACATGCATTACAAATGTTCAAACAATAGTCTTACAAATGAATACAATACATGTGTGAAAATGTATTGGTCTGTTGACACACTTCTGAATTAAGCTAAAGTTCCAAGACACATCTATACGACATTACATCAGTAACCCTGATAGTGAGTGTTTGGAGCAACTGCTCACTCCTTAAAGAAAATATTATAGACTCTCAAGGCTATGTGGGAGGAGCCAAGGTGAAAAGTTCCTTGCATGTACAAATGAGAGGTATTTATAACCAAGGGTAAATCTGACACTTGTGACTGTTCAACTTCCCTCATGACTATTTGACTTACATGACTCTTCAACTTTACTTGAATCTTTAGATTTACATGTGGGTCTCTTGGACTTCCATGTTACGTTACATTGATCACAATTGTGACCCATAGTAGCGATGTGTCCAAGATGACTCAAGACATGACTTGACACGACAGAGCTGGTATGTTCATGTTGCTGGTGGTGTGCATGTCGAACTGCAATTTTGTTGAGTAATGGATGTGCTCTTGGTGTATCATAGCTTCACCTCCGCATGGCAAGGTGTGCAGAGTCTTTGACGTCTCGGTGTTCACTTGATGTTACATGCATGTGCATGTCACTCCTTCGCTTGTACATTGGCATGATTCATATGTTCATCCATTCGCAAACAAGTCTCCTTGCGTGTGCTTCTTGTTCATCCCATTCTTCGTCACACCATATCTCATCCATGTACTTGTATCTGTAATCACTCATGATGAGACGAAGTCAAATCCAAACATCTCCTAGTCTACCATGATGCATTGTCTTCCGCTTTCGGATGCAGGTGACCGGGAGAGAAGACAAGGCTTTGTAACTATGCAAGGAATATTTCAATCTGCGATGCAGTCTCTACGCACTATCCATGAAAACTTCGTAGAGGTCACTCAGACACTGAGATGGGAAATCCGAATCAACAGTGACTGTCTATGGGATCTGGCTTTGCTGGAGGGAAGATATGAGCAATCTTTCCAGGGAGACATTACAGGAAGCAGAGGGAGACTGGCAGTGGAAACTACATAATTTCTCTAGGGAGCTAGCAGTGGGCTGCGGGGGGTTGTTGCAAAAAATTGTGTAAGTTTTCTTGTGAGCTAGCAGTAGGCTGCAGGAGGCTGTTGGAAAAAATGTGTAGAGTTGGGAGGCTGGCCTGCTAAACATCCCTACACAGTTTTTGACCTGAGCAGGATGCTGGGAAACTGGGAGATTGCTCATGAAAACTCTGTAGTTTTCAGGATGAGTAGTAGGTTGACTAATAGGGTGACTGGTGTGAAAAACTTCAGAATTTTGAGGGCAGTGCAGTGACAGGTGGTGAGTTTCTATCTGGCATGTTTGTGGAGTTTCTTCAGTTAGCGGAAGTGCGCATGCTTGGAAACTTCTGCCCAATTTTTTGGACGAGTGAGGCCCAGGGTCACTGCCTAGTCAAACTCTTTGGTTGACCAGCTAGAGGCCTCGTTGATTTGCTTGCGGGCAACGCAGATTGAGATGGATTACTGTGAATCTTCTACGCTCTTCTGGGTGATAGTCAGTCGAGTCGATTCCAGGATTGTGTAGTGTAGATTACCTGGGATTCAACATCAAGCTTTGCACAATTCTAGACAACAGTACATGTTCATTAAGGTCTAAAATTGTGCAGTGCAACTCAACGAAGGTTCAGCTGTTGGCGTTGGTCTGGTCAACATAGCTTCTGAAAAACAACTAAGTGTGTGAATGAGTGACTTCGTACATGCATGACCTTGCAAACACACACTCAACATGCCTTGACAACAAGATTCCTTGAACCATCAAGGCAACATACACCCATTGTGATTGAAAAAAGGTGAAAGTGACAAGTGTGAAACTTGTGATAGATCGTTGAGAGATCACAACGACACTTACACGACAATGCATACAACTTCATGTGTGACTGTGAGGGATGTTTACATAGAGAATGTAACTTGTACACATGAAGAGGGACCTTATGCATAGTCAGCCCATGTCTGCAAGCATGATGTTGTGCCCAACATGCAAAAAGATGTCTGATGAACGATCAAGCGAGGAGGGTGCAAAGACTCAACACGGGCTCACAAGATGAGCCCGAGTGCTTGCAAACAACAAGGAAAAATCCAAGGATGGCTCCAAAATTGGATGCAGGCAAAAATTTTGGAGGGTGTTACAGCTGCTACAAGAGTAACCAAACTGCATCGCCCACCTGGAAGTTGTGTGGCACTCGATGTTGATCAGGACATTGCTTGTACATAGCATTGGCTTTGTCCAAAATGTCACGGACCTACTGGAAAATGTGTTAAATTTTCTCAATAAAGTTGTTAGCTCAATCAACTTAGGACTGGAAATGAGACAAATCTTCTTGAGTACCTACAAATGGAATGCCCACATCAATGGGACATAGTGGATGGAATCCCAAACCCACCTAAAAGGGGTTGTGTCCAATTGAGCTAAGGAGAGCTCTGTTATAGTTGTGCTAGACATATAGGAGGTTTTCATCCCATGTGTTTGAATGGTTCGAGTTGTACATGCACAAAATGTGCATGCTCATCCTATTGAAAACCTATGTTTGGCCATCATTATAGGGGTGGACAGCCGTGGACTTAGTTAGCTTGGTATCCAACATCAACAAGAGATTTGACCAAAATGTACTCGGGAACCTACTGTCCTTTAAAGAAAATAGATTGTGGGAACCCAAAATATACCCACACTTGTTCAAAGAAGAGCTAAGCAGTGGCTTCTACTATGATACTCTTCTTGTAGGAGGACAAAATCACCATCTTAGAGAATCTATCGATGACCACTAACACACAGTTGTTTCCATGATTAGTAGAAGGAAGGCCTGACGAGTAATCCATGGAGATGGATTCCTAAGGTTGACTAGGAGTAGGTAGAGGAATATATAGGTCTTTCTTCTTGATTATCGGTTTGGAAATGGCATAGGCAGTGCATGATCTGATGTACTTCCCAACATCTTGTCGAATGTTTGGCCAATAAAAATACTTCTGCAACATTGGCACTATCTTCTCTACTCTAAAATGTCCAACAACCTAACTGTAGTGCACCTCCCAAATCATCTTGGCACGCTCGTTTGTAGGAATACAAAGGTGTCCCAGGTGGCATAATAGTGTGCTCTAGAGGTGAAAATATGTAACTTTCTTACCTTCCAGGAGAATTCGATATATGTTCTCGAATTATGGATCTCTCTTGTAAAGATGTGGTCACCGCGAAGTCTCATGTCCATAAGAGTCGAGAATAGTGGTCAACTCCATAACTAGTGGTTGAATGAGACAATATGCTACATTTTTGGTGTTTCCCTTCTTGTACTTGATGTTCAAATGGAATTTTTGTAGATATGTGGACCATTTCTAATGGTGATCATTCTCCAACTTCCCTTGTGTCGTTATGAACTACAAGGATAGGTGGTCTGTGTGGATGATCATTTCCTTCCCTAGAATCTAATACTTCGATTGTTAGTGGGCCTACAAAGTAGAATACATCTTCTTGTCATAGGTAGAATGTCAAAGTTGACTTGTACCTTAAAAGGAGTGGCACCTCCAGAGTGGTTGCTGGATGATGATGTGTCTCCTGTGGGCGCTTCTGAAGGATTTGGGAAAAGTTATCCATCATCGTGTTCCTCTGTCGCTTGAGAGATTCCTCGAGCAATAATTTGAAAGGAGCTTTTACTCCCTTGTCTTTCTTTTCTTCTGCCCTAGGAGGTCGTCGGGGTTTGTGAGGCTATTCTTGCAAAGGTTCAACCAGTTTGAGCCCTGACTCCTTATACCCTAACCTCATTAGGGGCATGCAAAGAAAAATAGAGAAAGAGAAAACCACTCTGATGCCACTGATCTAAACTTATGCAGGAATGCAACAAAATACATATATAAACATAAATACAAAGATAGATAAGAAATAAATCTTCATTTCATTAATATCAAAGAACTAAAAGATGCTTACAAGAAAAATGCAAATAAAATAGCTCCGACGATGATAGCTTATTTTTTAGAATTGTTGTGGTGGCTATATGCCCTCAAATTGTCTTATAATGAGGCTCAAGGGCCTTTTTTTATTGAACAACAAAGAGAAACCCTAAACAACCAAAACACTAACCCTAGGACATGGAACACCAAGAATTTGTGGGCCCTGTTGGGGTTAGTTGGGCAACTAACTTCCCGGGGTTGTAACTTAGTCATATGATCTCTATTTGTTGTGTATGATACCTTGTTGGAAATATATGTATGAGTATTATAGGATTTGTGGCAGGTGCCTGCTTATGGCTATGGGCTTGTTATGGACCTAAAAAAAAAATCGTTTAGGGGGTCAAAACAACTCCAAAAGTTTAGGACCCGAAAAACTCCTAAAAATAGTAATTGTTGTTATAATCAAGGAAATTGATGAAACTGACTAGAGGTCTAGTTGGAATAGGTGGGTGGCAACAAATATCCACCTATATCAAACTAATATTATTTTCCCCTTGTAGGGAAAAATGTTGATTATGTTTGAACGTCTACATGTAATTTGGTTTTATTTGGAACCCTTACTATATAATCCTTTTTCTTTTATTTTTACACATTTTTTTCAAGGTCTTGGTCAAGTAATGACTCTATGTTGTTTCCTTTTCCACAGGTATGCTCTTGCGATGCCAACAACTCGAACAAACAATTTATGGAACATTATTTGTCTAATTCCTTGCTGGGAGCATATTTATCTACTTTCAAAGGTGCCCATTTTATCTTATTGACATTCTTTGCTAGGTTATTTGAGCCAATATGGCCCTTTGGCTTACATGGGTTCATTTAATTTACACAATATAGGGATAATACAATCTCGGTTTACTCTAAACCTAGACATATTTGGTAATGTGTAAAGTGTATATAATTATTAATTACGTAATGTCATCCATTCCACACATTGTATATTGTAGTTTTTGCTTTTGAGATTCACTATAATGGTTCTCTTACCTACGAGGATTTATTCCTACTGCATTAAGGACTCGATAAATTAGGCCATTACCTTTGGCTATAGCCTTTTTCTCACTTCCAATTACTATATATATATATATCATTCATTATTTCATGTATTATGTCCAATTATGTTTCACTGGGCTATTCAATATAGACATACTCTACATCTTCAAAACATAGATGGCCCTACATATAAGGATTACTTCTCTTTCCATAAATTTCGCTATGGAACTCTTGGTTTTGACACTTCTTGCTCTTAAATATACTTACGATTAGATAATGTAATATTTTCCAAAACCTAGTCTTTTATTAGATATTTGAGTGTATAGTTTCCTTCATTTTAGATGTATATTCTCCTTTATTGCACTTGTAAAAGTATTAAATATATATATATTTTTTATTTTCTCAGTGATGTTATTACAATAGTATTTTAGTATCATTATTTATCCAAGTATATGTAAATATACATATGAGTATGCATCCATATAGACCAGATACCTAGTGGAACCCTATAATGGGGGACCACAATAGTATTCTAAGTCCTAACCCTGTTGTTATAGTCTCGGTTAAAAAATCCATGTAGTAAAGTTAATAAATGAAAAATAAGACCAAGGTCATGGGACACATATTCCAAGTTGAATGTTGGGCACAAAAGAATAGTGATGGGGATCACTGGTAATTAATAAATGGCTATGGAAATTGGAAAAGGCGATGGCAATGGCAAAGTGACATTTATTGGCATTTATTTATGAAAATAATAGAAAATAGGAGAAAAGTAAGGTGAAAGGTCATAGGATTTCATGTGAGGAAAATTGAAGGAAAATAGTGGAAAATGAAGTAAATAGAGGCCTCAAAGATAACAAGGATTCTATGGATCAGTTCATAGCTTTTTCCAGTTCAGTCTTTCGCACTCTAATTCTATTCTCTGTATCTCTCATACTCTTACACACTTAGAGAATTTTTGGAGCATTGTTGGAGCATGCTTGGAACACTCTAGTTTTCATTGTATTGAATAAACAAGGTAAAGGAAAACCATGAAAGCGCAAGGGGACAAAGAGATCAGTGGCTACATCTAGATTTATTTTTAGGTACTAAGTTGCATGTATGATTTCCTTGCTATTTTTTTCACGCATGGTATATGCATGTGCTTACTTGGTGATGATCTATCATTGGCATGGAGGATTGCCTTGATTGACCATGTTTTTTCCTATCCTTTCCATTTCCTAGAAAACCATGGTGTTGCAGGTTTCCCACTTTATTTTTTTGATTGGTGCTCATGTTCCATATGGATGTGGGTTGAGTTACTAGTTCTTGGAGCCTTGGTTGGACAAATGCTCTGGAAATCATGGAACAACTTGGGTTGAGTTACTAGTCCTAGAAGTGTTGGTTGGACAAACACTCTAGAGCCCTTGGTGGGTTGACTTACTAGTCCTGGAGACTTGGTTGTAAAAATGATATGGATCCTTGTGACAATTGTGGGTTGAGTTACTAGTCCTGGAGTGATGTTGGAACAAATGCTCTGGATCCCTAGAAAACTTGGGTAGAGACCATTCTGGTGATGGTTATTGATGTTTGATTGTGAGATGGAATCACTGGTTTAGGGTTGAGGTGGTTTTGCCACTAGAATCCATGATTTTTTTTTCCTTGGTTCATTTCATGAGATCCCATATTCATGCTTAGAATATGGCATGGGGTTAATTGGTTGAAAGAGAGATTTGGTTCAGCCCAATCTATGGTCAAGCGGTACGGGGAAATCCCTGACTTGGTTGGATTTGCATATGTTAATAAGATATCATTTCCTCTTGTAATTTATAGTAAATGTACTTACTATTATGAGGCTTTGATTTGTGTTCTATCATTATTGTTATTATGATTATAAGCATGGCTTTATGAAAAATTCTAATTATGGTTCTTATCATGTTTTGATTGGTAAATGAATGGTTATTGAATGCATGAGATAATAGATGCTATTGCAACTATTGTGAGAGGGTGTTAGATCTTCTTTATGATTCTCAGATAAGTATTAGACCCCTATGTTTAGATATGCATTCATGACATGTAGATTACATGTGTACTATATGTTCGAAGAAATGTTTGTCATGGTTAGGCTTGGTTAGGTCAATTCCTTGATCAATTTTTTTGTTAGAGGCTTTGTAATTTTGTAATTTATTGTTTTGGAAAGTCTAATCATGTTCTGGGAAGTGATCTGGTGTATAGCCCTAAAAATATGCCATTCACGTCGCGGTTGTAGGATCCGAACTAGGAAATTGGGATTGTAGTCGCTAGCTTGTAGGATTATGTATGCAACTAGAGGCCTATAGTTTCATGGATGCAAGCTTGTGCATGTGATTAGGAGTCCAAGTTAGTAAAAAGTAGTCTAGCTCAATGTTAGGACACTTGGAGTGGTTATTTAGCTCTTAGGGGTCTTGTAGGTCTTGAGGAAGGTCAATAAGCTTCTAGTTATTGGGTCCAATTTCTCAATTGCATCTAGGAGGTTGAGTCATGTCATTGTAGCTTCTCTTCTCATGTTTACCGTGCTAGGCTAGTGAAACTGGGTAGATATGGGAGGGGTGGTTACACCTCTCTTTCTCAGGACTGAAGTGCTTGGCTTGAAACAAATATATGTTTCCTATAGGTCTACACAAATAGCCTTAAACTATAGTTATTAAATAATCATGTAATCTATTATTCTAATTCTCACTTTACTTTATTCATGAGATTCCTCACAATATCTTCATGTCACTTTCATAATCTAGAAAGATACGAGGTCTTGCATCAATGCACATTTTTTGCCTGCAACAATAAGGTTAACCCAACACAAATATTGTTCTTGATACAAACACACTCATCTTCAGAAATAGTAACATTATGACTTAACATATTATTATTTTGAAACCTTTAAGTTCTACAGTAACTTCCTATACTACTTTTTACTGTACATTCTAACCTACACATTGTAATATTCACTATTCAATCATGCATATACTTATCTAAATCCATCTAGAAATATGTTAAAGGTTTCAATGATCCTCCTAATCTTGAACCGACTCTTTGTAATTTCCTCCCAAGCTCCACCCTCAGCTGTCAGGAAACTATGCATAAATCTTTGTCATGATGCACCTCATGAACTCTTAGCAACATCCTACTAATTTTCTGGGTTCAACCTGTCTTTCTCTGCCACTGGTAATATTCTTCAAAGGTAACTATATTTATCTTCCATAGTTCCTTACTATAGAATCCACCACATAACATTTCTCTCTAGTCATGTCAATTTTTTCTTTAGTGGTATGTCTCTTATCAATTTTCTCTCTTCTTTCTTATACACTAAAAAAGACAAAAGAGTAATAATAATGAAAAAAGGAGGATTTGTCTTCCATTTTGTTTCTTTCCCTCTAGGCATAAATAAATTCAACTGTTAAGGGTTAATCTCTCATGTTAAACTTTAACATATTTATGAGACGATCAATATACCAAATATATATATTTTTTTAAACTAATATTTACATCAACATATTTCATCACATGTCTTTCAATTTTTTTCCAACCAGAAAATAAATAAAAAGTGGCATAGTAAATTTTCAAGAGGTATTATAAAACTAGAGTATGTACACCATCTTAGATTTTAGAAGTCAAATTTAAAGGCGAAGACAAATCCCCTATTCCACAAATAGTAGGTTATCATACATCAGTTTGGTGTCTAACTTGGTTGTGACCTTAAAATAAATTATTGTTTTAGATATCATTTTTTGGGATTCAACTACATTAAGTAAGTCATTCATCTATGACCATTTCCATGAGAGGTAGTCATAACTGACTAATTTCTCATGAGTTTTGAATAATCCACGTAGCACTCATTGCATTAGGTGATACTCACAGGGGTGAAGAAGTGAGATTGAAACTAGTGAAATGAATCACATAGCATCAATCATCACTTCTAGGGCTTACACCCAGTAACCAAGACTTCCCCGGAGCTCAGCCATCCCAGATCACCTATGGCTCAAACACACTTAACTATGGATTTTTCCCCACAATCAAGCCCACTTAGCTTGCTACCCCATTGGCAAAATCTTAGCAAGTATTGTGCCTCATGAACCATTCAAGTAGAGCTCCCTTCACTCTTTTGTATTTAAGTATTAAGGGGTTTTCACAGTGCATTATATTAGATATCATTTTTAGGGATTCAACTGCATTAATTAAGGAATTCATATATGACCATTTCCATCAGAGGTAGTCGTAACTAACTAATTTCTCACGATTTTTGAATAGTTCACTTAGCACTCATTGCATCAGGTGATACTCACAAGGGTGAAGAAGTGTGATTGAAACTAGTGAAATGAATCACATAACTTAGCATCAATTCACTTCTAGGGCTTCCACCCACTAACTAGGACTTCTCGGGAGCTCACCCATCTGAGATCACCTCTGGCTCAAGCGTGATTAACTGTGAATTGTTCCCCACAATCAAGCCCACTTAGCATGCTACCCCATTTGCAAAACCTTAGCAAGTATTGTGCCTCATGAACCATTTAAGTAGAGCCCCCTTCACTCTTTTATATTTAAGCATTGAGGGGTTTTCACAATGAATTATATTAGATATCAGTTTTTTGGATTCAGCTATGTTAAGTAAGTCATTCATCTATGACCATTTGCATGAGAGGTAGTCATAACTGATTAATTTCTCATGATTTTTTAAGAGTCCACTATGCCTCATGAACCATTCAAGTAGAGCTCCCTTCACTCTTTTGTATTGAAGTATTGAGGGGTTTTCATAGTGCATTATATTAGATATCATTTTTAGGATTTATCTACATTAAGTAAGTCATTCATCTATGACCATTTCCATGAGAGGTAGTTGTAACTCACTAATTTCTAGTGATTTTTGAATAGTCCACTTAGCACTCATTGCATCAAATGATGATCACAGGGGCGAAGAAGTGGGACTGAAATTAGTTAAATGAATCACATAGTGTTAATCATCACTTCTGAGGCTTGCACCCGGTAACCAGGACTTCCCGGGAGCTCACCCATCCTAGATCCCCTCTGGCTCAAGCGCGCTTAACTATGGATTTTTCCCCACAATAAAGCCCACTTAGCTTGCTATCCTATTTGCAAAACCTTAGCAAGTATTGTGCCTCATGAACCATTCATGTATAGATGCCTTCACTTTGTTTTATTTAGGTATTGAGGGTTTTTCATAGTGCATTATATTAGATACCTTTTTTTGGGATTCAACTACGTTAAGTAAGTCATTCATCTATGACAATTTCCGTGAGAGGTAGTTGTAACTCACTAATTTCTCATGATTTTTTAATAGTCCACTTAACAATCATTGCATCAGGTGATGCTCAGAGGGGTGAAGAAGTGGGATTGAAACTAGTGAAATGAATCACATAGCATCAATCATCACTTTTGAGGCTTATACCCGATAACCAGGACTTCCCGAGAGCTCACCCATCCTAGATTGCCTTTGGCTCAAGCGCGCTTAATTGTGGAGTTTTCCCCACAATCAAGCCCACTTACCTTGCTACCCCAGTTGCAAAACCTTAGCAAGTATTGTGCCTCATGAAGCATTCAAGTAGAGCTCTGTTCACTCTTTTGTATTTAAGTATTGAGGGGTTTTCATAGTGCATTATATTAGATAATTCAACTGCATTAAGTAAGTCATTCATCTATGAAAATTTCCATGAGAGGTAGTCGTAACTAACTAATTTCTCACTATTTTTGAATATGTAGTTGAATCCCAAAAAATTATATCTAATATAATGCACTACGAAAAATCCTCAATACTTAAATACAAAAGAGTAAAGGGAGGTCTACTTGAATGGTTCATGAGACACAATAGTTGCTACTGTTTTGCAAGTGGGGTAGCAAGCTAAGTGGTCTTGATTGTGGGGAAAACTCCACAGTTAAGTGGGCTTGAGCTAGAGGCATTCTAAGATGGGTGACTTGCCTGGAAGTCCTGATTACCAGGTGCAAGCCCCAGAAGTGATGATTGACGTTATGTGATGCATTTCACTAGTTTCAATCCCACTTCTTCACCCCTGTGAGCATCACTTGATGAAATGAGTGCTAAGTGGACTAGTCAAAAATCATGAGAAATTAGTGAGTTACGCTACCTCTCATGGAAATGGTCGTAGATGAATGACTCACTTAATGTAGTTGAATTATCTAATATAATGCACTGCGAAAACCCCTCAATACTTAGATACAAAAGAGTGAATGGACCTCTACTTGAATGGTTCATGAGGCATAATACTTGGTAAGGTTTTGCAAATGGGGAAGCAGGCTAAGTGGGTTTGATTTTGTGGAAAAATCCACAGTTAAGCGTGCTTGAGCCATAGGCGACTTGTGATGGGTGACCTCCCAAGAAGTCCAGGTTACCGAGTGCAGACCTTGGAAGTGATGATTGACGCTATGTGATTCCTTTCACTAGCTTCAATCCCACTTCTTAACCCCTGCGAGAATCACCTGATGCAATGAGTGCTAAGTGGATTATTAAAAAATCATGAGAAATTAGTGAGTTATGATTACCTCTCATGGAAATGTTCATAGATGAATGACTTACTTAATGCAGTTGAATCCCAAAAAATGATATCTAATATAATGCATTGCCAAAACTGCTCAATATTTAAATTATTATTATTATTATTACAAAAAAAGTACATATCTTACAAAAACAATTATTATTTTTTGTGTTTGAATAAAAATTAAGTCTTGTCCATTAAGATGTAACAAAATGTAAGCATTAGTAATTTCATTTCAAGAATTAATGACATTAAAGACATGCTTGGAGATATAGGAGAGGAGGTCTTTTTTACTATTTTAGTTACCATAAACTCAAATGGAATTATAGATTATTGCGAAATTTTCATTATAGGTCTTGTAGTAAGGGAGAAAACTCCCAGTTTTGATGATTTGGCAACTATACTCATGTGAAAGGAAGACAGATGAAATAACCTTAGACCTCAAAGTTATAATTTCGCACTGATGGTGAAAGGGAAACACCATTCCAAAGGAAAGCCATGGGAAGGAAGTAAGGGGGGAAAACCACCACATGCAGAACCATAACAAGATATGGTACCCCCAAAGGTTGATGTCAGAATTAAATTCCATTACTATGGTAAGCATAGGCACTATTCTAAATATTGTTTCAAAAGAAGGTATCACAAACCAGACATAGAAACAAAAGGCTCATTGGTCATTTTTTGATAGAGGAGAAGCAATGAATCATGACTTCAAAAACCTTAGATTGTTTATTTCAAATGTTGCTTTATCTACTAACAATGATGATTCAAATGCATGATTTATGGATCCTTGAGCCTCCATCCATATGTCTTATAATAATCATTGGTTTGAAAATTTTAATAAAACTAAAATAGTGTAAATATATCTATCTCTTGGGGATGATCATTTACACCAAATTAAATAGCATGGTGATTTTTTGTAACAATACAAAATGGTTGTTTTAAAAAACTTCACAATGTGATGTATGTGCCTAGCATTATGAAGAACCTAATCTCAGTGTCCACTATAATAGATTAAGCTATGAAGCTAGAATTTGTAAAGTCGCTTTGTGTTGTAAAAGATATGCAAGATCACTTCAAGGTTATTTCCACTTGTGTAGGAATTGAAGGATTATATAAGGTTGATGTAACAAGTAAAAGTGATCAAGTGTTGGTATCTATAACTATGACAATATAAGCTCTGTGGAACCAAACATATCACCAACTTAATTATCATGATTTCTTGCAAGCTCAAAAAGGAACAATGGTGGCAGGACACCCATAATTTAATAATGAATACTCTGCATGTGAATGTTGTGTCTTAGGGAAGATGCATTAGAGGAAATTTCATCCTAAAAGTGCCAATCGAATTTTCCTGTAATTTCAATGTCATAATATGTAAATCAATCAAGATTCTTTAAATTTAAAAGAGGTACATGTAAATATTTTGGGGGGAAAAGAAGAAAATTACTTTTATTAATTGCATTTTTGGCTTATCTCCTTGTAGGTTTACTCAATTTTTAAGTGTATCCACTCATTGGATGTAGAATTAAATTCCACATCCAACGAGTACCCATCATTCATACTTCTGAAAAAGCCTACATTAATATATATTCATTTTTTATAAATGTATTAATGTGGGTTTTCTCAAAGGTATGCATATTGGGTTCTCGTTGGATGTGGAATTTAAGTCTACATCTAAAGAATGTCTACACTTCAAATTTGATTAAATGTATATGGAGATAAGCCAAAAATAGAATAAAAAAAATAGTTTTTTCTTTTGACTCCAAAATTCATAACTCTTATTTTATTATTTTAACTATTGTTTTACTATTTTTCTTTAGGAGACCACTTTTAGGCTGAAATTTCCTCTAACGCATAAACAAGAGCTCCCTTCTCATATAGACAAAATAAAAAAGGATATTCTTGAACTTTTTCATACTAATGTGTGTTCTCCTATCCAAAAATGATCATTAGGTGGAACATATTAGTTTTGATCTTTATTTATGACATCACAAAATATAGTTGTGTTTATTTCATAAGAACGAAAAGTGATGTATTTGAATATTCTAAAGAGTTTAAAAACTTGATTAAGAAGAAAACCAGTAAACACATCAAGATCATTTCATCAAATAAAGGGGGAAAATATACATTAGGTGCATTCATCAATTATTGTAGAGCCCATAGAATTGTAAAACAGTACACGGTGCCACATACTCCATAGTGGAATGGAGTAGCTGAAAGAAACAACACATAATTAATGGAAGGTGCACAAAGCATGATCAAAGTTAAAATGAATTTTGGGTTGAAGATGTTAGCAATGTTGTTTATTTGAAAAATTGAAGTCCAACAAAAATTTTATACCATAGGATTGTCCTTGAAGCTCTTTATGGTTATATATAACTCATATGTTGACATTTTATAATTAATAATAGTAATAATGTTAAAATAAAATTATTTTTTATTTAATTTTTATGATTTTAAAAATCTTCACAATGTGAGATGTATCATGAAGTGTTCTTATGCTTATCAACATTTACTAACCATTTTAATTCGTATGAACGCACTATTTTTTAGTTTATATAATAAAAATAAATTAAATTAAATTAAAAATTAGAGATAAAAAGATAATTATTTTTATAATTCTACATTATCATGATCACATTTTATTATTTATATACCACAGACCATGTCTTTCTCCATAAGAAATTATAGGTTAAAAGCCAAAGGGAGTAAAGAATGCACACCTCCATAAACTTTGGTAAGGAAATTTTTGAGTGAAGTTGTCCCTTGTCCCAAAAATAATAAGGTTTCATACACCGATTTAGTATATAATTTGATCATAACCTCAAAAATAGATTATTACTTTTATTACAAAAAATTAACTTGCCTTACAAAAACAATTCTATTTACATTTATTATAATTAAC
>APFE030794886.1:1341-24327 GCA_000404065.3 Pinus taeda
GAAGTTTGACATGGAGAGCAGAGGTATAAGGCTTGACAAGGAGGATAATATGACTGTTGATGGAGCCATATTAACTGCAGATAGTCATGGTGACAAATTTCAGTGTACCACCCACGTGAGTGCGCTTCACTGCCTTGAAGTGAATGCACTGGGATCCGCACCTTCTGAACGGGTAACATGTGGGTATGACCGCACCTCCTGGATGATGAACCTACGGGTCCACACCTTTTGAACCATTCACCTGCGAGCCTCTTAATTTCCATCATTTTGAGAGCCTGAACAGACCATTGCCGCTTGAGTGAGTTGCCATCAAGTACAACACCTGTATCATAGAGCCATACTAGAATCATAATGACAACAACCTAATGGTTGACTAGTTCCTCTATTAAAATACAACATATTCTGGGTAATAGGCGCAAGTGGCGACGAACTAAATATCTGCCAAGGAGTGGAGGAAAG
Organism: Pinus taeda; assembly: GCA_000404065.3. Classification (NCBI taxonomy): domain Eukaryota; kingdom Viridiplantae; phylum Streptophyta; class Pinopsida; order Pinales; family Pinaceae; genus Pinus; species Pinus taeda. Next base: position 1,801 of record APFE030794886.1, read on the forward strand.
GATACTCACAGATGCACCTTCATCTATAATAGTGCTAGATCCAATCATATTATAAACCTATGCTATGATCTGGAAAGGCACATAAGAAGGTAGATGACATCTTTCCAGTTGATTCCAATCAAAGGAAGTGACCAGACTACTTGAAGGGGATACCGTAAGAATGGGAGGATTACCCGCTTAAGTTTCTAGAACGGGAGGATTTTCCTCCCGTCTTGATGGAACATGAGGGTTTCCTCCAAGCTCATTGGTATATGAAGAAATGAAAAGAACCCAAGTGGTATCATGCTCACTCTCTATGGGAAAGGTATGATTAACTGAAGGTGAAATTGGGTCAACTATTTCTTTGACCTATGATTGTTCAGGTACAGATTCATGGGATTCACATTCAGAGAGATTGGGTTTGGCCGATAGTTGATTTGGGTTAGTCACTTCATAAACTAGTGAAATATTAAGGGAGAGTCTCTTGTAACCAGATGGAAGTCGTTGCAAAGAAGTAGGACGATTATCTAACACTTTTTGGGCTTCATCCAGATAGGGACAAAGGTGAATGGAGTGATTCCCTTTGATAACCTACAACAAAACTTAAATTTACCTTTATTTCCATGAACTTTACTACCACTAGTTGATGGCGTGTCACCAGCATGATCTCCAGAAGTTGATGAGATAGGATAATGTAAATGAGAAGACCATTCTTCTAATATCTGAGGAATACCATAACAATTTCGAAGAATATGGCCTCTCGTACAAAGTTTTCAAGGATATCAAAGTTTGTGAGGTTTTTCAGATGGTTTCTCATCATAATTTTGCATTCAAAGCAATGGTTACTTAGTTTCCCCTGAACTTTCTTCTTCTTCTTCTTATCCACCTAGTTACTAGTGTCAATACTTTCACGAGGAGAAGAGGATGAAGGGGAGGAAGAAATAACTGATGAAGAAGGTAAAGGGTCAACTTTAGGATCAACTGGAGGTTGATTTTGTCCAGTTGTAGGAATATTCAGTTGTGGGGCCAAGGACGTTGAGAACAACCATACTAGTAAGCTGATTGATAGTCCCAGAAGGGACAATGTAGCCATATAAAGAGCACTAATATTTCTGAGAGGAGGAAAAAGGCTAGGATTCCCATCAAAAGGAATTCCTTGATCGATGGACTCTGGAGTTGTTTCCATGTGTCTCAACCTAAGATCAACTAAGGAGTGGCATGGAGGATGTTATCCGCGGTCAATTAATTTTATTTTAATCAAAATAACATAACAAAACAAAAGACCGATTGTCTAGGCAAAATGATTACCAAGTAACTGTGAAGTGCAATATACTGCCTCAATAAACTAAGGACTCAACATATGTGGAATAAATCTCCCCAAATGTTGTTTTCGGTGTATCACCATATATAAGGTAGCCGACTCAGTTACTTATAGAAGGATAGAAACCTAATGTATTCCTCCCAAATATACCTAAAAGTACATGGAGGCCCAATCCATGTTAGCATTGTCTAATGTAAAATTGCATAGTGAGAGCATTCCTTTATACTTTTTGTACTATAACACTGCCCTATATACCCGAAAGTACGTGGACAAGCTATCATATACTTACATACGTGGAATGAAGTATCACACTTGGAATGTATCACAGATAATTAGCGACAACTACTATGCTTAACGATGCTAGAAGACGTCTGTAGCCTAGGCCTCTAAATGTTATGCGTTAAGTTACAATGCTCCATTAGGTTAATTGAGATAAATTTTAGTTAATATTTTTTAAAAGTTTTCCTTTCGGGTTACCACGTGATGTTTATGAAACTCCTAGAATGCAACTAAAATGAGAAACATTCTTTTCATTTGATTTGAACAATGAAAATTTAACTAAAAGGGATATAGCAATCAGAATCCCTAAACAAAGAGCATAGAGAACATCTAATGCAACTTTCGCTATACTGTCCCTACAAGGCTGCACACAAAAACTTCTAAATTCATAATGCATGTTTTTCTTTTCATTTCCTTTAATGTTTACATGAACAAAAGGAAACTAAATGCACAAGTAATCAATCAATCCTTTTTGCAAGAAACAAAGACTTTACAACACTTATTTTTTAAGAAAGACTAATCGATTGTAAGCTAACTTTCAAAATGAATTGATAATGATAAAGAAATCACTTAAGAAATGCTAAACAATCAACGCCAAAGTAGGGTTAGGAGAAGAAATACAAATTGATTTCAGAGCCATAGAGAACATTGATCTTTCAACAAAAAACATCAAAAGAAAATTTGGAAAAAACCAAGCCAAAGGTGGAATTTTTAGCTTAACAGGGATCAGCGTAGCCCTAACTGGGAGATAGTGCATGGTAGTGCATTGTCTCTAAGCTAAGGCTGCTCTGCAGTACACTTTTTCAAGAACAACACTGCGCAGGTGCGAGAGAGTCCAATCAGGAGACATTCAAACACACTTTTTGACCAAAAAACACTTCAAAATGACTGAAAATGGATCAATGAAGTTAGGTAAAGTCTACTATGATATAATATGATGAGGATAAACTATGAGGAACAACAATCAATCCCCAGTGATTCGCCAATTTGTTATATGGAATTTGTATCTAAAGATAAACACATTTTCCCTAAGTGGGTAGTTACACTTAGAACAACAGAAAGAAAGTGATTTAACCTTTTCCTATAATATATAGATGAGATTAAGGAAATTACTTGTGATATTTCGCTTCCTTCATCTACTTTGAATTTCTCTCGTCGCTCCTATTTGAACTAAATCCACTTAATTAGTACCTATCAATAGAAATAGAAGACAACAATGATCAACGTACATGATCTATATACTAAAACCAATGGAATCAAAAAAATTGAAACATATATGCATGATAGATATGAACAAGAATATGGGAAAAGGGATAAACAAGTTTATTGATGTAGAAGGAATAGTTACACCCAAAGCGGTTCAATCCCGTGTCACTCATCTAGCTTCAGTCCAAACCGTCGTCACACCAAAAGCACAACAATTGAACAACAAAACATTCCTTGACATGAAATCAAACCTCCAACCAATAGTATTTCTCTACAATCTTTAAATTCCAACCTCCTGATCACTATGATGAGTGGTCAATTTATAGGGAAATGCATATGGTTATGTTATAAATTGGGCATTGAATGGCTTTTCAAGATTGGAGTTAGTTTCCATGGAGAAATGGATGAGGGGATAAAGAGGTAATTGATCCATAACCTGTCCAAAGTTGACCTCATAGGATGAGGTAAGAGCTAGGCATCCTTCTAGAATGCTCTAGAATCATATAATATTCCCAAAATACAATGTCAATTTCACTCATTCTCGCCTAGCGCATGTCAAAGAGGGCCTAATTGCACTACATTGCAGGCCTGAATGGGCCTACCTACTATTTAGTGCAGGTACCCCTAACCAAGGTTGTCTAGTGTCCCAAGGAGGCATTTCAACATGGTTTCAAGTTAGGAAACTTTCATGGACGGAAGCATTCAATTTGATGACTTGTCTAGGGCATGTAATAACTAAATTAGCTTTTGATGAACCCTAATTGTACAAATCTTAATGTCAAGAGTGATGTGCCCAAATATACCTGTAACACATACAATTGAACTTAAATGAAAAATCTCTTAACTAATGATGAACTCTTTCCTTCGTACTTAGAGCCAATGGCGCTAGCAAATAATTTTCATACAGTTATTTTCCCAAACCACACTTATCCACTAAGTCAGGGTTAACATAACTATACTTAGATCTAGGCTTAATTAAAATAGAAATAACTTGATCACAAATATTACCATCCATCTTGATAAGAGATTCTTTATGATCCTCCTATCTCTTATCGAACACTGTATAGATAGGAGGAATTCTCTGCCCAACATCCCCAATTGTATGCACTTCATGTGCACTTTAAATATAATAGCTACCACCCTGATTCTATAGACAATCTATCTTAAGTCTCCTTACCACATGTCCAGCATTTCCACTATCCCTTACCATCACCTCTATTCTTCTACCCTCCAGGTTGTCACCCATGTCCCTATCCAACTACATTGAAATTATTGTAGGGTGCAACATCCCCTTTCTCACCTACATCCTAGGGTATTTTTCTTTTCATCTTCCGTTTAAATTTAACATTGTCTTTCCATTTCCAACCTTGCTGAGACTCTGTATTGTGCTTTGATTTCTTGTAACAGTGATTGAACTTACCAATGACTTCTTGAAGCAACCGAGGCTCATCATATTCAATATGATCTCTAAATTCTAATGGTAATCCACTGATAAATATCTGAACTTTATCTTTCTCATCTTTAAGATATGGTAGATACCTCAATAACCCCAAGAACTTGGTTGTATACTCCTCATATGTCATCAATCCCATCTTTAGCTCATAAACATCCTTGGGCATATTATTGTAGTACCTCTCTGATAAGTACTTCTTCTTGAAGAGTCCCTTGAATTCATTCCAACTCAAATCTTCTTTCTTGATATCTCTAACCCACTTCACATTTTCCCACCAAGTGTTTTCTTTCCCTTTGAGGTTGAAGATAGCTATTGGACTTCGTCTTCTCTATTTAATCATGCAACTCAAAGAATTTCCTCATCCCAAGTAACAATGCCTATTCATCTTCTGGTTTCTTAAAATATCCATCAAATTTAGGTGGCTTTTCTTTCTTGAACTCATATGGAAAATATCCTTTGTAACTCCACCTAGAAGGATGATAACAACAATGATCATGATACTTGTCAAAAGTAGAACTAGAATAAAACTTGTATACATCACCTCTCCTATCTGGTATGTCAGATAACGTTCCAGCTCTGATTATGTCATCTCTATCCGACCTATGACAACAATGAGACCAACTTCCATATGCTCCATTAGTCCTATCCTCTTATCCATGACTAATCCTAAGCAGTCCCTATCTCTACAAATATGGCAAACTCTGAAGGATGAATGCATTGACTTCTTCTTGTTTCTCCTATGTCTTAATAATCCTATCATTATCTACCTTGCAACTTCTTATTTCTTCCTTCAAACTTCTAAAATTGTTTTCTATGATGGGGGGTAGCTGTCAACATGTTGTTCATAATATATATGGCAAGAATCTTGTGAACTATAGTCTACCATCTTGCTAGTCATTTTTTATCTTCTTCTTACAAGTATAATATGTCAGCTAAACCAAAACATAAACATACCAACATACCTCAGTATAGTTCAGGGGAGGATATCTCATGTGAAAGATCAACCACATTAGCACGATACATGTATAACCGTAATCATAACAATATATCAACATCATGAAAGACAACAACAACCACATACCATCACCTCATGCGTGGAAATAATAACGCTAACACAACATACATATGCCGATATAGATAATAATCATGCACAAAAAATTCACATTCAACTAGCATGCATTCACAACCAACACATCCCGACAATAACATCATCAACTACTACATAAAAACACAATTGGAACCATGGCCATCAACATGTATACATAACAAGAACATGTACAACAAGCATGAATAAATGTCATTCATATTTCGTCGATCCAGTCCAAGGGGTGAACCATGCTCTAATACCACTTTGTAACACCCTCCTCTCACCTTTTCCCAAGCTAACCGGTACACCAAGGTAAACATGTGACAAAGAGTTACTTTGATATGATTCAACTTCCCAACAAGGTGGAACTAATGAGACAAGACCAATCTAACCTTCGTTAGATGCTACAAGGCCTCTAGGAGCCAACCAACCCTCCCATGTGCTTAACCCCTGATAACAATTGTTGTTTGACTAATATAGATCCCCACTCGTAGTAATGACAAGACCTCCATGTGACTAAAACCCTCCAGTCACATGCACAAGAAGGAATGCATGCGATTGCAAACTTTTTTAGGTAGTTTTGTGCCAACAATAGAGGATTCCAAGCCACTTTTTTATGGCCAAGACTCATTCCATTGTCCAAAACTTCATGAAACTTCTATAAATTATAAATAACATGATGACAAGGCCTATAATGCAAAAATTGGAAAAGGACCTCATCTCACAAGGCTTATCCATGATAGAAATTTTGTCGAACACGTCATGAACATGTAATCTACAAGTCATATAAGCACATTTGAGCATAGGGACTTCATACTCATCTAAGAATAATCAAGAATGGTTGATGCCTTCTCATAATAGTTTCATTATCATCTATTAGGTCATACATTCATTGTTCATTCATTTTCTAATCAAAACATAATGGTAGCCATGACTAAGAGCTATAAAAAAACCATGCTTATAACTTGCATTTAACGAACAAAGAAAAAATGATAAAACAACCATTAAGATCACATAATAGAAAGCAGATTAACACATAATACAAAAGAGGGAAAAATATCTTATTAACATATTCAAAATGCAACCAAGTCAGGGACTTCCACATACCACTCGACCACAGATTGAACTAAACCAAATATTTCTTCCAACCAATCACCCCTGTGGCATATTTCAAGCATGAATGTGGGACTCACAACAAAACCAATCAAGGCTTCCTCAAGATTTACCAGAATCCCACCAAGGGATTCCTAGACCAAAACAAGGAACATTGAATACTAGGATTTACCACAATCCTACTGTCTAGGGATCACTAGGCCTAAACAAGCATGGATACCTCTGGACCTCTCCACCTAAATCATGAAGATTTTTTCTATCTCCAGTCTCTAGGACTTAACATACATCCCATCATTCACTTTTCGAGGATTTGTAGGCCCAACAAGGCTCCACCCTCTATGATTTACTATATATCTTTCCATTCATCAGTCAAGGATTCTCGGGCCTAATTGAGGGCATAGACCTCTAGACTTTACGGTGTATCTTTCCATTCAATGTTCAACGATTCCTAGGCCAACCGAGGTACACAAAATTTGGCTTTACCACAATCCCACCTTCACTAGTCTAGGGATTCCTAGGCCTTGTTCTTTTCTTCTCCTGAGACCACCCCACTCAATTTCGAAACCATCCAACAATCTAGCTCAACCAAGTAAGAGAGAGCCCCATCACACCATGGCTATGCATAAATGGCAAGGCAATTCTAGAATCCACTGTCACTCTTAGCAAGACCCATGCCAATGACACCAAGAGAACCAAATACACATATGCATGTACCATACATGCAAAAACTAGAAAGAAAATCACACATGAAATTTGCTACCTACAAGTAATCCTGATGTAGTTGCTTGATCCTGTTCTTCCTTTCTTATCTTTGCTTCCCTTCACCTTCTTTCTCCTTCCTTTGCTTTCCTTGATCTAATGCTAGATTTCTCCAAGAATACTGTAGGTTTCCAAGAGTGTGAGAGAGAGAATAAAGAGAGCTCCAAAACTAAACTAACAAAGCTATGAACTGATCCTCAAAAGCCCTTTTATCAATGAGGCCTCTATTTTCTTCAATTTTCCATTATTTTCATAAATCAAATTCCAATTAATTTATTTTTCCTTTCCAAATCCTTTGTCATTTCCTTTGCCAATTTCCTTTTAGCCATAATAAACCAAGTGAACACCCACATTAGAATGTTTTTTCCAACATTTAGTTTCGAATACGTGTCCCATGACCTTGGTCTTATTTTTCCTTTATTAACTTTATTACATGGATTGTTAACCTAGGATGTTACACAACCCAACAATATAGCTCTCCTCAACAAACAATATTGCATTTTGTTAGAAGACATCCTTGGGAATTGTTATGTGACATGCCTTCATAGGCTCCAATTCACCACGTCTAAACCATTATATGCTATTTAATCCTCTACAACACCTCTTCCAACAATCTCATGCTCTACCTCGATCCCTTACTGATTCTAGATTACTAATCAAATTATTCGATCAATGATCAATAATCTAAATTGTCCTAACTATAAAGGAAAGATTTTATCGCTAGTTGAAAAGGCTCTGGCCTCCTCTATATTAATTCTAATGTGCGTCCTTGAACTACTTTACTCCTGAACTTAATTGTAACAAGCCTACAACACATTTGTCCTATTACGAATAGATAGGTGGATTTTGATAAATGGAGGACATTTACAAACTATGTGTTCTATTTACATCAAGTTTATGCATTCACAAATAACTCACTCAACACTCTAACATGGGCTTGTGTTCATTAATTCACATATTCAATACAAGGTTGCAAAAGCCCTCTCCTAGCTTGAATTACAAGGAATTTTCCCTTCCCACCCTCCAATCCTTCCTATTATCTGTTTCCCTCTCAAGGCCCTTAGGCCTACAAATTATAAAAAATGATTATGAACTAGAATTAGTTTAGATCCACAAGTTTCTCAATAATCCCTATTTTATGGGCCTTTGGATCCACAAAATCCTCAAAGTTTACTCTTATCCTAGATTTCTATAACTATCACAAATTCTTGATCTCTCTTCTTAGAATTACATCTAATTACAAACCAATTAAAATAATAAGCAATCTTTATATAATTCCCTAGAACATAGAAATTACAAATAATTATAATTAGGGAACCATCTCCCTTAGTAAATAAAATACCCTTAGGTCTAGTCAAATGTATTTGACTTGGAGGTTGGATTATCCTACATCATACTCCTAAGGTGGAAAATATTCATGGTCTCCTCACCTTCATTTCCTTAGGTTGATTGAAACATTCCTAGATCCAAAACTTTATGTTGTGACCTTTTTTATGACTTGCTGCAATATTCTCTTTCTTTACTGTATTGTTGCATTGTTTGGTGCACACTTCACTTTCTAACATCCCATTTATTTATCTGCTTCCTATTCATAATTCGTCTAATGAAATCGATCTCTATCCACAATATGTTTTGGTTGATTATTCTTCCCACTTTATGGAAATTATCTCTAATTTCCTCCTCCATTAGTCCCCATGTTTCATCAATTCCTCCTAGCTGGGTGCTTTTATCATAGAGATGACTGACATAAGGTTTATGTTGTATGTTTTCACATTGAACTATTTCCATGTCCACTTTCATTTCTAAATCTTCATACTTGTGCTCATTCTCAACAAAATATTGCATCCTTTGCTTCATATCCTTAAATTGAAAATTCAATTTACATATCTCTTGCAACAAACTCATATTTGAATCTTGCTAAAATGAGATATTGGCCACAAAAAATTTATACATTTATATAAAGGTTCCTTCAAAACTCTACTCCATTCTCCTTTAGTCCAATCATCCTCTGTTGTCATTTCTTCATTAGTAAGTTCCATGCTTACTTATTTGTAATATCGCATGACCTCTTCCAATATTTCTTGTACTTCATCAACTAAACTATCTCTAGGATGGCTCATTGTTCCCTACACGTATTCATCCACTCTGCAGGTTCCAATACTTGCACTCATTGAATTTTCATATCTTTCCTTTTAACTAGGTAAATGAGACAATGTTTCCTCCCCTATTGAGATGAAAAAATTATGAGTTTTTCTATCCTTATATTCCTTACTACCTTCAAACACAAACCACTCATTAGATTTAAAAACATGATACTACAAATTCTTTATAGATGCTTCCAACACCATTTCCTCATGAGACACTATAATATTCAATCCATTCATCAAATATCCATTTACTTATTCCATTGTAATATCTTATCTATTAACTTCACCATATTTAAGGTATGTATATAAAAAATTATCAACCTCAAGCATCTATTCAAAAAATAAAAATTCTCTAATTAGGCATCTCATCCAAAAATAATAACCTTTCAACGTCAAGCTTTTCTTACATAGATGCATTTATCTGTTGCATATGGTACCCTCCTCAATTTCATTTACAAGACAATTATTTCTTCCTTTCTCTTCCAATAGAATTTAAATTTTGTTATGTTCCCAACTTTATAACCATGCTCGATAATTATTCTTCATCCTTCACAAGAATCACATTCAAATGTTTTTCTTCTTTCATTCATTGAATAAAACTAATGTTATTTCCATCATCTACAACAAATCCTACATCCACACATGACTTATCATAGTTAAAATAATTATGCCCTTTATCCTCAACAAATGGGTTTCCATCCTATGCTAAACCTCCAAGCAATCTACGAGACTCTAAAAGGGTCTCTTCTCAACATCTTCATTAGTATCATCCTCTCCAAGGATTGATCCCTACTCTAATTCACTATATTGAACTTCCATCTTACACTTAGCTAAAATGATTTCTTTTGTCAACCTTGAAAGTAACATTTTGTTTTAGCTTCACTTGCAATGAATTCCATCTTACCTTCTTCTGAGTCATTATCCATCCATATCCCTGTTCTCATATCAAACTATTTATATTATTGAGTTCTACTCTTAACTCAACCAATTTCCTCTCAAAGTCCTCATCACCCATACTCCTCATGTCAATAGTTTTCAGATTATCTTCCACCTACTCGTCACTTCTCTCTGAACCCTTAATATGACTACCAATGGTCATTCTCACCTCCTTCTACTATGGACTCCCTTGTACACTTGTGAAATGCGACAAGCTTTCTCGATTTCTATAACAATAATGGCACTTCACATCAATACCAATTCCCCCTCATGGCATCCTCTCTTCCTCTAGTTCTCTTCAGTAGAACTCTTCCAGAGCACTGTTGCTCCTTAGCTTACAAATTTGTTATATTCTACATCTATAATTTCTCAATTCTTCACTTCCTCTTTGGAGAACTCATGTTGTCTCTTCTCAACAATTTCATCTATTACTAGGATTATGTCACAATTTCCTTCTCCTAAGAGCTTTTCATGCTCCCTCTTTCTCTGTCATAGTGTTACTTTCTATATAGATGTTACCTTCCTTCTCTATGTTACCCACAAGCACAAACTATTATGACTAGAGTTAAAATAAAACATTTAAATCAATCCTCAGAATATTTTTACTAAGATCTATCTCCCACTAGGCAGATTCCTTCCCTAATCAACTTCTTTCCATGAGCACATCTACTGTAAATTTCTCCTTCAAAATAATCCTCCTTAAGAGTGCATCATATCTTAAATATTCACAAACTCTATGTATTCAACTAATCCTTCAAATGATGCATATTTAAGTCCAAATTCCCAATTTTAAATCAAGGTTTATAGATCATTATCGCTTTGATACCCATTTGATGTAGGCTGCATAAACTGCACTTAATTATGAATTTCCTAGGTTCCTTTTATCAAAATCATGACTATGTATCAGTTCATATTGATTTAAATATGCATATGGAGTCAAGTACACACATATGTGTGTGTGTGTGGCCAAGACTCGGGGAAGAGCCACTGTAGTTCATAGAGAATTTCTCCTACCTTAATTTTCTCCACAAGCCTAATCCTTGGCTCATAGTCCCTTTCTCTTCAATAAACACCTTTCTTACAATTCCCATGACCTTAGTACATAACCTCATCCAATTTTTAGTGTTTTTCCTTTTCTAATACTCCAAAATTAACACATTTGATCCCAAAGCTCCACATGACCAATCATTTATGCCATTAACACCTTGTCTCAACTTCTCGATTCTTTCATCAACTTGTATGTGCCAAGGCTTGTGACATTGGTCCTCAAAACCTCAGACCTCGATGCCTTTGAAAGTTAGTACAAATGGCATGGTTAAAAAAAAATCTCATAGAAAGTAGAAAGAACGTGGGGAGGAAATGTTCCCATCTATCCACGATTCAATCCCATCTACTAACAACCCCGAACTTGGAACTTTCTATTGCATGCGGATATGTCAATCCCCATACCTCCTAGGGACAAAAGCTAGGGAATGAGAATAATTCCCATCAACAAATGATCCTACTTTTTATTAGATTGTCATATGTTATGTGATGGACCTTCGAAAGATCCAATTGACAAAGTCTTATCCATTCCACACTATATACTCCTCGCAAAACCTCTTCTAATAGACCTGTGCTCTAGCAATATAGTTTACTATCTCCTGATCATTAACCATGTCTTTTTTATCAATGATCAATAATCTACATTGTCCTGACTATAAAGGAAAGGTTTCTTCCCTTGTTAAAAGGGTCCTGACCTCCTCTACGTTAATTCTAATATGTGTCCTCGAGCTGCTCCTTTCTTGAACTTTGAATCTCTTGGTTTGCATATAACTACATAACAAGGTCATTGCCAATTGACTGCCCCATGGGAAATGCACACAAATTTTTATTAAGTGGATCATGCATGTTTTTTTAATGTTAGGATGATCCACACAATTTTTTGAATTTAAATGCTTTTTTTTTTGCAGGGGTCTTATGTGTATGATGAACTGGATATGTCACACATAGGTTTGGGATCACAAGCATGGTGTTTGGGCTGCAAATATATGAAAATACCAGTTTTTTAGAGAATGTATTTATATCTCTATCTTTCACATTATTTTTTGATATGCTAAACAAATCAATTGTCCATGAAAGTACATTTACATATCGAGTCACCTATGTACATTTTAATTGTATAATTTTTTTAAATATTAATAGTGTTTACTATTTTTAATATAAATTTCTGTTAACATATATTGAAATATTTGAAATACATCCCTTTCTATTTCTGTTACGACTTATTTTCGACATTGACCATTTGAGAAAAAAATTATATGGTTCACTAGTGGACATTGAGACCTACAACATCATAATAAAATGGATTGTATGATAATGTTAAGGCTCTTTTAGGTGCATTAACAGAAAGTCTTATGTTTTTGAAGATATAAAAAACATGTAATAGTTCAAAAAAATTTCAAATTAAGATAAAAATTTTCAAAAAATAGTTATGCACAAAATCATTATGTTTTCTACAACTTTACCAATTTTTCTATCAATATTCCATCATTTATGTACATAAAGGTTGCACTAATGAAATCATATGCATTACAACTTGCGTCAAAAATAACATAACAATTATGGGAAAACTCAAAATTGACATAGCTAGAGGGGATTTTTATTAATAAAAAATATATACTAACCATCTCAAAATTATTGTGTATGTATCTCAATCATTCCTCCAAGCTACTATATTATCTTTTTTCCAAGCTTGTATTATCACTAAAGTGTTATTAGAGACCATCATTAGCTTGCACCCACCTCTAGATATTCAAATGTCTCATCTCGAAAAGATGAATAAATTGTGAGGAGATGAAAAGAAATAAGTAAGAAAATATAGAAAAAAAATTCAATAACAAAGGGTTGTTCATGAACAAGAGGTTCAATTACTACATTTGAAACAAGTAATGTCTTTCCCAAACAAGTATTTTATCACTCAACTCAACATCTAGTTACGAAAGTTACATCATAAATAATAATAATAATATTAATAATAATAAGACCAAGATAAACACAAATATACATGTAAAATTTGTATGAAAAAAATAAATAAATTAAATAAATAAAAAATTAAAAATTAAAAATTAAAATTAAAGGGGACTCATTCACATAATTATCAAACACAAATCCACCACATCAATGATTAAAGAAAAAAGTGTATAAAACACTCTTGAATGAAATGAACTTACAATTTTCATAAATGATCTATTTTGTAGCAATGGGTGTGTAGCGATTTATAAAAATATGGTTATTTATGGAATCTAGTTTTAGGTGTTAAAAAAATTCCATACAAACAAGTCACATTATCGTAACAAATTTCTAAGAGATTTGATTAAGAATGAGCTACCATATCCAATGTATTTGAGTTTAATATTATCTTAATAAAACCCAAATTTTATTCTCAACCATTTTCCACCAATATTAAGTATGGTCAAATACACACTAAACTATAATGTAACATGGTCAAACAAATATCAAGGGTAAACTATAAACATCTCGTCCACTATAATGAATTATCTTTAACTATACTCAACCTCACCTAAACAAATAATTAACACAAACATATCCAAAATAATTTAACCAAAATCAAATATATCAACCATAATCAATAAATAATAATCGTAAGCAAACATAATCAATGTATTAACTATAACCCACACTCAATTCATTATAATTAAAAAGCAACTGGATATATTAATTTTTAACAATTAATTAACACAGCCCTATCATTAAAAATTAGTTAGACTAGACCGACGCGTAGTAAGATATGAGCCACCTTTTATGGCATGTATATAATATATTATCTTCATACACAGAAACACCATTTTGTAAGATGAGACCAATCCTCGAATCAGATCATTAAGTCCGAAAATGGATCCTGAGGTTCCTGAAAGGTTTAGGGATGTGTTGCTGCAAGAATTTGCGTATGATCCGGTTAGACTTTCGCTCACAGAAGACCCGGCTCAGGTTCTATACAACCGATCGACACTGGAAACTATTTGGGATGACAAGCACGAAGCAGTTAACCCATTTACGCGCCAACCCTTAGAAATTAGCAATGTTATTCCCCAGACTGAGCTGAGACAAGAAATGCCAACCCAAGCCCAACGGAAACGCTAGATGTGATCTCCGACTATACCAAAGTCTTGAGCGAAGCAGATATGAAAATTTTAATGGAGGGATTGATTTCGGATTATGAATGTCTTGTAGATGCTGAGAGGGAAAAGCGAGAGGTGCCGGAAGAGCATTATTGGAAAGTGTTGTGGAAGAAATTTAATCTTCTCCGCCTCTATTGCCAATACCGACCTGAAAACAAGGCTGTCTTTTGTTCAATAGGGGGATACGAATACTTGTTGCGCGTGCTAGATGACCGGTTTTCCTCTTTCTGCTGTTGGTACCTCTCTTCATGCGATGTTTTGAAACAATTGTGCAAAGAAGTGTGCAGGATCGTTGATCTTATTGGTTTGAGGAATACTCATTTACGTCCAGAGCTTTTGTTCTCGATTTTTACCGTGCTGTCTTGCCTTGTAACGCGATGCGATCAATTGAAAATCCGGAGCATGGTTTTAAGAATTTATCGTCTGATGTTTTACGACTTTAACATTGAAATTCTTCATACAATTAGGTTGAATGTTTTCCGTATCTGGATTGTCAAGGTCACTCTCTATGCGTTAAAGCGTGGGAATTTGAGCGATATAGCTAATGAAGACCTCTACAACGGAGTGTTAGTCCTAAAAGCTGCCTGGATGGATAATCGTATGAGTTGCATCAACTCAGGCCGTGATTACGCTGGCGTTGCAGTTCATTCAGTAATTCTTTGTATCTCGCGTTTGCGTTACTTGCACCATGCAGCAATAACTGATAAATCTAAGCCAGGAATGGTAAACAAAAAGAATGAGGATGATGAAGCGAAGAATGTTAATCTAATTCTTCTACCACTTAAAGAAGGTCTCTGGTTAATCAATTCCATACTCACAGCCATGTCCTTTAAAGAAGGAGAAACTGTGTTTCTCTCGGAGTTCAAGGAGACGCTACAAGGATCAGATATAGTAACACAAATTATCAGAATGGTGGAACTCGACCTTTCGGGTTTCAAATACCTGAAATCTTCTCATTTGGAATTTGGTTTAAATATTGTAGTGTCGCTTCTTAAGGAAGAAGGCTCTCAAAGAAGGGACGAC
The DNA here is from genome assembly GCA_000404065.3 of Pinus taeda. Classification (NCBI taxonomy): domain Eukaryota; kingdom Viridiplantae; phylum Streptophyta; class Pinopsida; order Pinales; family Pinaceae; genus Pinus; species Pinus taeda. The sequence goes on from APFE030794886.1 coordinate 17,285, forward strand.
GTTGTACGAGTTTTTGGGGATTTAATAGGAAGCGATGTGGTGAATACACATCTTAAGCTATTGCTACAAGAATTTATGCATAGTGCCAATGCAAGCCAGCAGGCATAGTGCAATTACATTATTAAGTGATCCATCCGTATTGAATGTCCGTAGTGATTGATTTGCGTAAACATAATTTTATTATTACCTTTAATAGCACTAACATTATTATCACAGTTACATTCGCTATCCTTATGATGCCAATTCCATAACATTATGTCGGAGGTAATATAATAAAAAACTTTAATCATACCTAGATTTTCCAAGAAAAAATGTATCCCCTGTACGTTGTCTTTTTCATTTAGTCATGACATCCGTTACAAAGCTTCGTCCTAGAAATTATATTTATCTCCAACTTTGACATCTGAGAAGGCATATGGTTTAATTTTTTTGGTTTTTTTATATTGGTCGAGGTTTGTGTGTTGTGACCTGTCCTAGTCTCTAGTATGTAATTATCTGTAGTTTTTACGTAGGCATGCTATGTATTTTATGAGGAGTATCCAAGAGTGCTTTTTTTTCATTCATCATCTTTATAAAATTGATGACCTTTTGTTCTTGCAAAGGTTTCAATATTATGGGTATCTTACAGATCCATTTGTGTATATCAAATCCCAACATCTAGATCAGTGTTTTGGGTCTCAGAGAACAAATTTTTATCTCCTTTTCTAGTGCTACTTTAATTTGATTAATTAATGTTTCTTTAATATTTTCTTTGTATAGTCAAAATTAGAATATAGTTGATTAATCTTCATTCGAAAGAAAGTTTCATAAACTCTTCTTTTTGTTTGAAACAAAATTGTTGTCAAAGTCTTCATTCTTATTAAATATTGATTGATTATATGTGCATATTTCCTTTTTGTTCATCGTAACATTAAGGGATTCGAAAAGAAAAATGTGCATCATTCATATTGTAGTTTGTGAATTCTTGAAAGGAATAGCTAGGAAATTGCATTAGTTGTGCTCTTTGCTCTTTCTCAAAGATTTAATTGCTCTATCCATACTAACTAAGGATTTTCATTGTTAAATTGAAAGGAAAGAATGCTTGTCATATTAGTTGCATTTTAGGAATTGAAAACATAAATCAAGTGGTGAACGTTGAAAGGAAAATTCTAAAGAAGATCAATTTAAAATTTATCTGAAATTTACCTAATGGAGCATTGTCAACTAGCGAAAAAAATTTAGAGGTCTAGGCTAGAGACGTGTTCCAGCATCGTAGCTGTTGCTAAATTATCTGTAATACATCCCAAGCGTGATACCTCATTCCATGTACATGAGTATACCATAGCTTATCCATGTACCTTCGAGTATATAGGGTGGTCTTATAGTACGTAAAGTATATGGAATGCTCTCATTGTGCAGTTTTGCATTAGACATCACTTATATGGATTGGGATTCCTCATACTTTCAGGTATATATGGGAGGACAACTATGTTTCTATCCATCCTTAGGTAACCGAGTGGTCCGCCTTGTACAGTGTGATACACCAAACACAACATTCACGGAGATTGCCTACTCGTACTTCTGGGTTTGTTGGGAGGTATTCTGCAGTTCACAGTTGCTTGGAAAACCTTTTGCCTAGATTATCCCTTTTTTTCTTTTGTTATGGTACTTTGATTAAAATAAATTTTATTAACCATGGATAAAATCCTCCATGCTCACTCCTTTTTTTATTTTAGGTTGAAACATATGGCGACAAATTCAGAGTCCACCAATTAAGGAATTCCTTTTGATGGGAATCCTAGTACTTTTCCTCCTTTCAAAAATATTGTCACTCCTTATATGGCTACATTATCCCTGCCAAGATTTACCATTGGCTTGCTAGTATGGTTGTTTTTAACCTCCTTAGTTCAAAATGTCGTGATTTCTCCGCAATCGAGTAAACCTCCAACTAGACAAAATCAACCTCCCGTTGATCCTAAAATTGACCCTTTGCCTTCTTCCTCGGTTATTTCTTCCTCCCCTTCTTCCTCTTTGCCTAGTGAAAGTATTGGTACTAGTAACCAGGTGGCTAAGAAGAAGAAGAAGAAGAAGTAAATTCAGTAGAGGGGTAACCAAGCAACCATTGCTTTGAATGCAATATCTGATGAGGAACCATCCATCAAGCCTCACAAAGTTCGATATCCATGCAAACTCTGTACGGGAGACCATCATCTTCAAAATTGTCCTGATATTCCTCATATCTTAGCAGAATGGTCTACCCGTTGACATCATCCTGTGTCATAAACTTATGGAGATCATGCTGGTGACACACCATCAACTAGTGGTAATAAAGTTCATGGAAAAAGGGTAGAGTTAACTTTCCCTGTAGGTTATGTGAAGGGAATCACCCCATTCACCTTTGTCCCTATCTCGATGAAGCCAAAAAAGTGTTGGATAACCGTCCTGCTTCACCACAACGACTTCCATCTAGTTATAGGAGACTATCCCTTAATCCTTCACTAGTTGATGAATTGACTGACTCAATTCAACCGTCAATCAAACCCACTCTCTCTGAAAGTGAATCCTATGAGTCTATACCTAAACCAAATCAACAAGTCAAGGTAACTGTTGACCCAATTTCACCTTCACCTAATTGTACCTTTCCCGAAGAGAGTGAATATGATACCACTCAAGTTCATTTTATTTCTTCAGATTCAAATTAGCTTGGGGGAAATCCTCTTATTCGATCAAGATAGGAGGAAAATCCTCCCACTATCGTAATTCAAAGGGTTAATTCTCCCATTTCTACGATACCCAATCCAAGTAGTCTAGTCACTTCCTTTGATTGGAGTCGACTAGCAGGATTTTGTCTTCCTTCTTATCGCCTTTCCAAATCATAGTATAGGTTTGTAATATGATTGTATCTAGCACTATTATAGATGAAGGTGCATATGTGAGTATCCTTTCCTCAACTACTTGGCAAGAACTCGGTTCGCCTCCACTTGTGCCTGTTACCCAGAATTTGTTGGCTTTTAAGAGAGGAACCAGTTAACCATTAGGGATCCTTCCACAGTTGCCTATTACTTTGATTTTTTTGCTTTTAAGAGAGGAACCAGTTAACCATTAGGGATCCTTCCATAGTTGCCTATTACTTTGTGAGGAAAAATCATTTATCTGAATGTGATGGTAGTCCCAAGCTCTTTAGATTACAATTTACTTCTTGGGCATCACTATGTTTATGACAAGGGAGCTATTGTTTCAACACTCTTTGGAGTTATTTGTTTCCCACATGAAGGCAAAATTGTCACCATTGACCAACTTTCATTTCCCAGTCCAAATATGGCTTCCAATCAACCATCTTGCCTAAATGTTCCTTTTGTACCAATGGTATCCTCCCCACCACGGGTCAATTATGTGGCAACCCATTCCATATCTACATCAACTGACGATCAATTCAGTGATTTTGTACATCATGTACTCAGGGTATTGGAACCAGATCTCTCTTTCATGATCTCTCATGAGTTGTGATTGAAGAGTACAAGGAAAGTTCCTCGTCTTGTGTCAACCTCATTAAAAAATGAAATCAAGGAGTATGAGGATAGTTATTTTACTATGTCAACCTCATTAAGAAATGAAACAACTCCCATGAGGATAGTTCCTAGTCTTGTGTTAACCTCGTTAAAAAAGGAAACAAGGAGTATGAGGATAGTTCCTTGTCTTTTGTCAAGCTCGTTAAAAAATAAAACAAGGACCCCTAGAGCAAAGTTCCAAGTCAAGTGTTTGAGTAGATATCATAAAATCCCATTTGAGTCTTTCACTTGATCTCGTAAATGAACCTTCAATCCATCCACCTCATAGCCACAAGTAGTCTACTTAGGTGAATGTAATAAAGCTTGGGGGGCATTCCTTCAATACTATGGTAATTATGTTATTATCTATTCATATTAATATAAGTGCATTAGGTTTATTGCATTCTCTACCACACTCATGGGATAGCTTGGTTGTTTCCATAGGTAATAATGCAACTACTTTAAGTTTCGGTGATATAGTATCATCCTTATTATCAAGGGAGATGAGATGTGATAACATGGAAAGCCAGAGTGGAGATTTGTTGTCTCTAAGAGGACACTCCTAGGGTAGAAATAAAAATAACTCCTTGAATGGGAGATCTAAATCTAGAGTACAATTCAAAATATCCAGGAAATTTTGTGAAGGTATGTTGTAGATATGGAAAAGAGGGGAGTTATAATAATGTTTGTTGATCCAAAATTGTTGAAAAGGGGAAGGAATATAAAGATGCTCATTTTCTAGAAGGGAAAACATCCTCAAATGAAGTATGGGACGTGCGCTTGTTTTCTTTAATTATACATGTAGATCTTGACAAATGGCTAGTCGACGTAAGTGCATTCTTTCACGTGACTAACCACAGGGAGTGGTTTTGTTAGTATGAAATATTTAATTGTGGCTATTCTTTCTTAGGAGATGACTCAAAAAATAGAATCATATGGAAACAAAATTTCAAGTTGAAGTTGATGGGTGAAAGGATTCGACCACTCCTTTATGCTCAACACATCCCCAGACTAGCCAAAAATTTGATTTGTATCACTAAGATGAACGATGTTCATGCAAAAATAATATTTGAAAGGGATACCTAAAGGATGGTTCAAGGAGCAAGGAATTGTTGAGAGGAATTTTAATTGCAACTTTATATAAGCTACAAAGAAACATTGTTGGTAATGTATGCAACAATTCCAATGTTCCTAAGAGTTGAATAGAAGAAGGAAAATATATTATAATATTTGGAGAAAAGACTATGTTGTGACATCAAAGGCTGGGACATACTATAGAGAAAGGCCTTCATGTAGCATACGCTAAGGGCATCATAGAAGGTATTTCTAAATTCTCTCTATATTTTCATTTTTTTGGAATTTTGTTTATATGGGAATTAGAATCACATACGATTCTCCTCTGGCTCTATGAGGTCATAGGGAATATCCAGCTTTTGCACATTGATGTGTTTGGAATTATGTTGCTACCATTATTTGGTAAATATGTGTACTATGATTGATATATAAATGACTTATTAAGAAATACATTATTTCATTTACTCAAAAGATTTTTTTTTCTTTTTTTTTATAGAAATTCAAAGAGTTGAAATATCATGTTGAAAATTAGATAGAAAATAAAATTAAAGTGTTTCCAAGATAGATAATGGTAGATAATTCTATGGGAATGAATTCAAATATTTTATAAGAAATGTGGTATATAAAGGAAGAAGACTACATATACACCTCATTAAATTGGAGTTATAGAAAGAATAAATAGGATGTTCATGGAGAAAGCAAGGAGCACACTCGATGGTAATAAGTTAGTATAGGAATTCGAGGTAGAGATAGTCGATACTCTATGTTACACCATAAATGGATCACCCTTATCAGCATTGGTTGATAAGAATCTACATGAGGTATGGAATGGTAAGCCTAACCTTCTCTTAAACATCTTATTTTATTTTGACATGATGTTGCTATACATTTTCAATACGAGAATAGGAGTAATATCGATAATAATTTTGAAAAGTGCATGTTTATTGGATATAAGCATGGATTGAAAGGTTATAGTCTTTGGGACCAAAACACTAAGAAGGTAGTGAACAATCGAGATTTTGTATTTCGAGAAGTCAAAGATGTTGTCAAATAGAAAATCCTACTAAGGAATAAAGAACAAAAAAAGAGACGAGGTTGGGATTAACGGATGATGAATCATATTCTATATAAGAATATGAATAAGAAGGTGAACAATAATATACGATGGCACTAAGGATATCGATTTAGGAAAGAAGAGTCTGGATAGGTATACTCCACCTAATTTTCATTCATATTTTACTTTGTTTATTACCAATGGAGATCCTCAATTTATCAGGGAGGTACAAGAATGAGGATACAAGTCTAGTGGAGTTCTGAGTTGGAAGAATTATCACTAGTAGAAAATGGGTGTTTAAAAAGAAATTGAATTCAGAAGGCATAGTGGAGAAGTACAAAGCTTAGTTAGTAACAGAATGTTATTCCTAGATAGAGGGAATCAAATTTAGTGATATCTTATCTCTTTTTGCCTGTTTAAATTCTATTATATTTATTTCAATATGTTATTGTTGTTTTTGGTTTTGAAGAAGAATATATGAGAGTGAGGACAACATTACTATATGGGTATCTAGAAGAAGAAATATACATGAATCATCTACAAGGATTTCTTGTAAAAGGAAAGAAAGAGATTTCATGTAGGTTAAAATGTCCTTATATGGGTTAAAGAAATCACCAAGGATGTGGTGTACAAATTCTAATACACTTAGTTTCAGACTTGGGTTTATGAGGAGTAAAGTGGGCCACTATTTGTATTTAAAATTAGTTGGTGATCATGTTATTTATTTGGTATTGTATGTGGATGATATGTTTTTGATTGGAAATTATAGGCAAATCAACCAAGAAGTGAAAACTTGTTTTCCCTCTAAATTTGACATGAGGGAACTTGATGCTCCAAATTTTATCTTAAGCATGGAAATTAAAAGTTATTAGGTAAATATGAAATTTATTTAAGTTAGAGGAATCATGTTAAGACATATTTTAGAGGTTTACCATAAAACAAAGTAAACCAGTAAAGGTGTGTATTCATGTAGGTGAAAAATTATCTGCAACTCAGTGTCCAAAGACATAAGAGGGAGAAGAAATTTGCTCTATTCCATATGATAGTGTTGTTGGAAGTTTGATGTATGAAATTATTTATTCCACCACCCTCATCTTGTCCATGTAGAAAGAAAAATTTCCCTTCACTAAGGGCCTAGTGAGAATAGTTTCCACTTATACTTCTATGGATATGTATTCCAATCTTAGAACACTTCCTTTGACACTATCTTTCATGAAGTGATATATGATTTCTATATGCTTAGACATGTCATGGAACACGAGATTTTTTAAAATACTGAGATAGCTTTCGTTAACAACATGGAACATTGTACAACACATATTAAGACCAAAACATCTTATGAGCATCTTGTCAAACCACATGGCCTCACAGTTCATCAGAATTACTAC
>APFE030794905.1:10056-23263 GCA_000404065.3 Pinus taeda
CGATCTCCGTTTGACGCGTATGGTAGCTCGTTAGAAAGATCTATCCGAGAACTACCACTTTGGGAAGGGCAACATCGGTCCATGGACCCATGTTGCCTCCAGATTTCCCAAAAAACGTCGTTTAGGGCCTCAAAACGGCTCCGGAAGTTCATGACCCGAAAAAAACTGCTAAAAATAGGAAATTGTGCTACAATTACGGAAACTGAAAAACTGAAAGAGATAGTTGTGGGGGTCCAAATGGGATAGGTTGGTGGCCACCAAAATCCACCTGGATCATAGATTAGGCGATTATCTTACTTTGATAACTGTTTGTGATGTATTTTACTTAAATTAATTATGTTCTTCTTTCATTTGATTATATTTTGTGTTCTTTTCATCAAACAACTACCAAACCATAAAGAAAAATAAGACAAGAAGACACAAGATATAGGTGATCAGCCAGGGCCAAAACCTATCCACTTGATATGAAAACCCACAAAAAAATTCTCTTCTTATAGAACTTCAATTGAAGAATTCAAAGTCCTATGACCCTTGACCAAGACTCCTCCAAGACCAAGAATACCTTTCCTCCTTGATGAGTGTTCCTTCCAACAACTTCGACCTACGCAACTTTTGAAATTTTTACCCCAACAGATGCTTCTATAAATTTGACCTTCCAACAAATTCTTCTGCAACTTTGACCCCCCTATATATTATTCTGCAAATTCGACCCCCCAACAGATTCTTTTGCAGCTTCATCCTCTAGTAATTTCTTCTATAGAAACCCTAGCCCTTGCACGTGTGGAAGAAATTTGGTTTGATTCCTTCTTTCTCCTTCGCTTGAGATGAATCCTCCTTTCTATCAACTTGTCTTGCAAGGGAGAATTCCTTTGACCCAAAACTCGACTCTTTTAGAGACTACAATTTGATATCTACTACTCCAAGATGATGCTCTAACCTTCACATGTGTAGATGAAAATAACCCAAAAACAATCCAAAAATCACACTCTTATTTTCTTATCCTTGTCCTCTTCGCACCTTTTTCTCTTCCTTTACCAAAATTGTGTGTGAGATTTTGAGAAGCAAAATGAGAATAAGGAATCTAGCTTTAAGACCCTTTCAATATCATGCCTCTGGCATAGAATGGTGTAGCGTAATTATTCAAGTTATCCTTATGATGAGGTTGGTGAGAATTCATATATACAGAAGTTAATAATAAATGGAAATAGAAATATATTGGTTTGGCAGTGATTTCCCTCAATGTAGAGTTATAGACTTATATATGAGGTGTTATTGTGTATGCATGTTAATGAATAGGTGCAGTCTAACTATTCTATGTTTTGGTTTTTCGTTGGAATTTGACGATACATTTTTTGTTGATATTGCGGTTTTTTGTTGCTTAAAATGTGTTTTTGAATGCATAAATGAATTCAACATCCTGAAAAACCCCCGGAACACTCAGATTATGTATTTTTTACAAATCAAACTTTTGATTCCAACAAATCCTTATTGATTTATTGACAAAATTGACTAGAAAATATGCCCAAAAACGGACCAAAATGTAATAAAGTAGGACTATGCCTTAATGAATATGGTTGGGGGTATTTTTCTCTTAGAAAAATGATGTACACATTTTAAGGAAATTCGTTGACATGATGTACAATTATCTTAATTTCAAAATCTATAAGGTTAATATTTTGAAATATTGTTTTAACTTTCAAGTATGATGAGAAGGTGGGTTTTCAATCGTAATTTTATGCTATAATTAGGCTAAACACTTCAACCTAAGTAATATATTTCAACTTTAAGATTTGTATTCCTTTACAGAGAAAATTACAGGAAATATATTGTCTTTCACATGAAAGCTACATGTGTCTTTCAACTGTCAGGTATGGAAGATGCACCACATGAAACTAGCTTTTCCAATGTTAAAGTCTATGAAATCGACTTAAATGTTTCTTGGAGGTTTTCCTTATTTTGTTGTAACTCGCGGAAATATATATTTTCACCTTTTTGAAAACGATAGACTTCACGCCATGCCCCTCGAATGCGATATTTTTAATGATATGTAGTGCGAAAAATGTTTTAATTTTAAAATATTTTGCCAAAAACTGAGGATGGTTGATTTGTTCCAATTGCCATTTTATGTTGTCCTAGATGCTCATGTTCTCTTCATATTCCTCAATAATCCATATCTATAGGGTTTCTCGAAACCTTTGGTTCTGGGATCTAAGATTACATGAGAAACAAGTGAAATATTCTCCTTTCTTGAATTGCTATAAGATGAATTTTATGACTCTTTTGAGTTTAAGAAATAAAATGAGAATAAGGTTATTAGCTTGAAGTCCCTTCCTATATTTGTGCCTTTGGAACAACAATTGTGTGGTAGAATTATCCAAGTTACTAATCTGATGAGGTTGGTGATAATTTATATATTAGAACAAAAAGAAGATTTAGCAATGGAAATATATTATTGTGGCAATAATTTCACACAGTGTGGAATTTTTGACTTCTAGGAGATATCCTACATTTCCCTCTGTAGTATCTTCTTGCCTCATTGTAAATTTTTAAAAAACTAGATAAGCGAATGGATGGGTATCCTAAACAAATAATAGTACCATTGATTATGAGGAGTGATTAATCCTTCATAATTATAATGTACATTGTGCAAACATATTAGTAAATATCTCTCTATTTATTGTAATACTTTTCTAAATATAAATTATGTTTATAGTTTTTAAACATATAATGTTTTAGTGGACACAACACCCATCTCAACTTCTCAAGGCTTACTTATGCCACCGAACTAGGTGGCACTCTCTCTTGGTCCTTAGAAATCAAATCTCCCCTTATAAATTATAGTTAGTTAACCTTGTAGTTAATCCTCTTGCTTACTCGTAATTCATATTGTTACAAATCTCCTTATTGAATTCTCATGGTAAATTTGAGCTTGAGGTGACAACTTCACTATATTTCCATCTTCAGATTGTATGAAAATAGTAGGTGGTCAAAGTGGAGGATAGAGAAGTCGGGCTTGTAAGTGTTCTTTACAACACCATTAAAATATCCTCGAAGGAATATATTTTGGTCCAACTTACTAAGTATGTATGCTTACCATATTTAGTTCTTGTAGCTAGTATAGTGATTTTTTAGGTGGTTCATTCAACTTATTTTTCCTGTTAACAAAATATTTACTTCACAAGTACCAGTTGTTTATGTATCCTTTTTGACATTGGAAGCTTTTGTTTCCTTGTCACTCGACATTGAGATTTTATTTTTCAAATTGTGTAATGCGTTGTATTTATTGACTCCCAGTTGTCTAATAGTTTAATGTGCAATATTTCATCATACAAGAAGATTTTTGTTTTTTATTGTTATTGTTCATTGTGAGGTAGAGCATGTCATTATATTAAAAATTTGTTTTATGTTTTAGGGGGTTATTACATCTAGTTTGATATGTAAGAGATGCAAGATTCTCTTCATCTACTTACTTCTAGCATGTGTATCTACTTTCTATTATGTGGACAATACCTTCACCTAACGATATATTTAGTTTTCATAAGAGGTGAATGCATTCCTAAGACTGGTAATGAAGGGTGTTTTTGTGGAAAATTTAAAATAATGTAAAAGGAACATCAACATACATTGAATGACGATCACTTCTTCAACCTTTCAAGTATCCATCACATGAGTTCAAAGTGCAAGGCTAATCTCTAAAGATGTTCAACCTTTGTGAGCACATGAATAATACTGGAGCCACTACCATGGGTTAGCCCCAATGAGATCTGCCCCTTCAATTTCAACAATATATGATATGTTAATATTGTTTTTCATGTCATAGTGAAAGCAACAACTTTGTTCATTAAAGTTTGTTGCATAATGTGGAAGTATTGAATGAGAAGTATTGACTCATACTCTCATGGCACATGCAATACGAATTAGAGTAGAACAATGAGAGCTAGAAGTTAAAACAATATTCTTGTCTTACCTTGGTTATTTGGGAAATTAATAATGAACTTGCTTCAAGATTTATTGCACTAATATTTTTATTTGTGCATGCCATTATTACATGCATTGTTAAAGTTAGTTGAAACTTTCTACTAGTGGCTTTTAGTAAAGGATATATTATTTATAGGTCAAAATTAGCCCTTTCCAAGAGATTCCTTCCAAGCGTGGATTCTTTCATGTGTAAGTGTACAGTGTAGTGTACACAGTAGGACAAAAAATAAAAGAATAAGAAATTGCAACAGTAAGTTGTTAATGCATTTTGCTTGTTTATTTCTAAATTTCCAGTTTATTATATGATGTTGTTGTCATGTCAACACTATTCACTAAAAAGGAACTTGTTTTGCATCAAACTAACATAAATTTATCAATGGCTAATGATTTGAAAACTGTAGCACTAATTCCTTGACAAGTATACACAAATATAAAATAAACTTTAGTGTCACCTAGTCCAAGTCATTCATTATTTGGTGGGTTTCTTGGTGTTGGAAATAACAATGTAGAAAAATTTATTTCATGTAGAAATGTTGTGGTATTGCAATTGTCAAGTGCATTATTAATCTGGTTACATAGAAAAGTATTGTAAGTATTTAGCTTTGATAAAAGGGAGTTAGTTGTAGAATTTTTAGCAACGACATATAACATTTTTGTACCTTAAATTTTATTTATCGATAAAATAATAATGTACATGATTAAAATTAGGATTATCTAGAAGACTTCAACTCATTATAGCATGACCATTCTACTTGTCTCTTTGAAGATATTAATGCTATAGAATTTTCCATAGCTCAACTTCTAGTCACCACTGATGTGGAGGTATGCATCTTCTCTTTTTCTAAGTATTATGTTAGTGGTTGTATATGTTTCCTGTTGATTTTGGAGATGTTTTTATGTTGTTCCTAATGAATGACGTATTTGGTTACCAATAAACAAGGAGTTTTACTAATATGCATCCTATGTATAAGGAGATTTTTATTATGTAACTTAGTTGGCATGATTGTCCCTAAGATTTTCATGAAGGTTGAATACTAAGTTCTTAAGGTGTTATTTTCTACGGTGACATTTTGTTTTCATTGTTTATATAGGTCACCTGACCACATAGTGGCCACTATTACCCAACTAAAGAAAAATTATTCAAGTTTCTTGCTTTTCTAGGGAAAATTTGCATTGACATTGTTGATGTTGAGGTATATGTTGTGTAAATCATTTATAGTATACTTTAGTTTGTATTCCAATGTTTATTGTCTTTCGTGTTTTATACTAAGCATTGTATATTCTTTTATTTTCAGAAGAGGAACTCAATATTGATGGTAAGAAGCAAGAATTGAAGAAAGAGGAGAACAGTAACACTGGAGCTACAAATGCAGAATGAGAGAGAGAAAAGAATTGGTCTAGTGATACCCTTAAAGCCAATATCCTACATGAGACACACACACATACAAACTGATGGTCAAGTCTTTAGAGGTGGTGAATTCCCCTCCAATTCCTTGGCAATACAATGATAATGTTTTGAAGTAATCAAACAATATTTCATGTGTAAATTGTAGTACAATCAATATTAAGTTGGAAACTCATATTGTAATACTTGACATTTCATATAATATAATTTATGTGGTTGAAATTATTTATATTTGTACTTGATATTATTTAATATTGTAATTAACATATGTAACTTTGTGTTTTCATATTATATGAACATGCAAATTGTATGGAATTGTTTTTAATTCAGTCACAAAAACATACTAATTAATTTATGTTGATTAATAATGAACACATGAAATCAATCTGAAACTACTTAATTAGTAATCTATATTGATTACTGATGAACAAAAATAAAATGAATATACAACAACTAAATTATAATGATTATTAATGAAAGTAAATGAAATTAATATAAACTACTAAATCGGTCATTTATATAATGAATATGAAACAACCAAAAAAAAAAGAATGACTATTGTAAATGATAATTTTTTTATTACAAATGACGACTAAATGTTTCATATATATGACTATTACTAACTAATTTACAATGTCTTATAACGTGAGTGAGATTTATTCATATTTCTTTGGTCATTAATTGGTTTTCTCAGGTGCTTATGTAGTAGTATATTTTTTTGTTTATTTGGCCATTAATTGTAGCAATTAATGACTAAATTAATGACCAAATTTATAACTAACTATACTACTAGATGATAAAATTGAGACAAATAATTAATGATTAAGCTAAATATGACTAAAAGTTGATTGCATTATAAGCTACTGTAAATTATTCAATATTGGTCACCATCTAAAAAATGGTCGCTTATATGCAAATTTTAGACATTTGTTTAGTAACTAATTAGCCATTTTGTACTAGTGTTAAGTGATATATGTTGACAAAGATGACTTTATTTTAAGTTATGATGGATGACAAATTATATCAACATAAGTAGGAGTTACAAAGATATGTGCTATGATGATTTCAACTATCTCAAATATATATTCATGTTAATGTAATTTTAAGTATAGACAGCAAGGTTTGGAATTTATAGTATTAATTTCAATTATTTTTTAATGGTTTTTTTATTTATTTATAAATATACATAAATTAATTAAAAAAATGAAACAACAACTTATTATTATTTTAAAATATTTGAAATATTATTGTCTGGAGAGGTGTTTAAAGCCTGATTTGAGGGAGATGTTTTCATGTTAACATTCAATAGCATAACCTAATTTTTAATTCACTTAACTTCATCTTTTATTTTATTGTAATATTATCTAAAGTTACATGTCTACCCATTTGCACATATATTAAATTTGTTAGAGCATAATCTACAAGGAATATTTCTCCATATTTGGTGACCGAAAGAGCCTTTGAAAAGCTTGGGGATCCCTAAAGTGAGTTCAAGAAATGGAAAGGTATTAGGTTTTTCTTTCTATGTTATAAATTGTTTTCTTCTCTACGACTTGGAACATCATTGAATAACCCTATCCCTCCTAGTATTTATCTTACATTTAAAGTACATCCATTAGTTCTTTTAGGATTTATGTATATCTTATGCATTGTGGGGTGGCGAATATTCAAAGATTGAGAGATTATTGATGCTAGAATATTGATAAATATCATTTATATTTTAGTGCTTCTATTATGAACAATTAGACATAAAAAAGAGAATACTACTAAGAAAATATGTCATTGAGAATTTATTTTCGTTCCTTTTAGGATTTTAGGCTAAGTAGATAAAAACTGAAAAGTTAAAATCTATTTTAGTCTTATTGTCATTCTACTTACAACAATTAAAAGTCACAAATGAATTTCAAGAACATTATAACTTAATTTAATATAATACAATTGTTCAACATTGAAGGAACATTTTAGCATCTAGCTTGATATAAATGGCCTAGATTTATATTAACCTCCAAATATATAAAGTGCTAAGAGGGATCAAATATCGAGGTGTAGAATTTCCTTAAGTTTCATACTCCATAAGAGATTTGAATCTTGAGAGATTCAATCTGTCTGGGAATTGGATAAATCATGATTAAGATGAGTTTAGACTAATCCTAATGCATAATTAATTTTGTTAGTATTTTATATAACTTTAGAAAATATACAAATACATATTTCAAATACATTATAAATTATTAAATTTAATGACTTTTAGTTACATATAATTCCTTTTAGTTATGTATAGTAATTTTTAAAGACTTTATACCAAATAATTAAGTCATTTTCATTAAAAAAATAAAAATCGATTATGTTAATGTTAATTTCAAATTTAATCCTATTTTATGTGTTGAGATTCCTTCATTATTTGTAACAACTTAAATGTGTGATTTCAACAATTTATAGACACCATGATCATTTATAACAACTTTTATTTTATTTTATTTTTCATCTATGTATAAGTTGGAAACTTCTATTTTTTCATAAGCTTGTCTATGAACACCCTATTATGAGTAAGTCACACATCATTTCTACTTTAAATATAATATATTCTCACTTTCAAGATGCATGCAACCAACAGCCATCATGATTATTGTTTAATAGAGAAGCCACTCATAATTTCCTCCTTCATTAGGTGTTTTCACCTTCGAGTTCGTGCAAATAAAACATTTGTTATAGGTGTTTTAATGTGATGCTCCCAACAAGCAATGAGAATGACAACAATCTACTATTTATGCCTTTTCCTTTAGCCATAATTCAATGATACAATCTTGGTTCTTGGTGAACAATTAATATTTTCATTGTTTAAATTGTATTTTTATTCATAAATCTATTTAGCAAAAAAAAAAAAAAAAAAAAAAAAAATTAACATTGTGAGATGCAAAACCCACAACAAGAGATTTTACTAAATCTTCTCAATGTCACAAACACACAATGGTATCCCATATTTTTGGTAATGGGAGAGGCATAATGGATAATTTTTACATTCTACTAGGATGTGAAAATCACACTTGGATATCTTCATTAGAAATTTTACTCTATAGAATAATATATTAGGAATATAATGCATTGGAAAAATGAATCTCTCATTAACTATATCACTCCCCCTTAACAAAGAAATTGATTCTCTACAACACCTAACTTGTCTTTACATATTTCAAAGCTAGTTTTTATGGATGCTTGGAATATGCTTTCCACGTTATCATTTGTATTATAATGTATTAATTCAATTTCTTTTGATTGCATATTTTCTCTTACAAAATGATGTTGTGTTTCAATATGCTTTGAACTAACAAGATATTCTTGGTCGTTTTCCAATTTGATAGAGCTTTGATTAACACATTTGATGGTTTTTTGTACTACTTGCTTTTATTCGAAGTCTTAGGGAATTTACCTTGGCCAAATTTCTTCACAATTAGCACTACATAAGGCTTTATATTGGGATTCAATGGAAGATATAGAAATAGTTAGCTATTTCTTACTACTTTGTGACACAATTATAGATCTTGTACTAAATGCATAACAAATGGTGGGATTTTTTCATCTAGCTCTCCCTACCAATTATAATTTTAATAACCTATTAACTCAAATTTCAATCCATTAGTATATTCAATACCAAAGCTAATGTTTTGTTTAAAATATTGAAGGACTCTCTTGGTTTCTTTCCAATGAATATTATGTGGATTATTCATGCACTAACTAATGATATTGACCAAATATGCAACATATGGTCTGGTTATAATTTAATAGCTCACACTTCCCACCAATTGTTGATACAAAGTAATATTTGATCCTTTTCTTGCATCATCATTGTTAAACTTAACATTATGTTCTAATGGAGTAGACATTGATTTGCATTCACTCATTCTAAACATTTTTATTAAATATTATACATATTTACATTTTTTGGTCAAAGCCTTGCCATCATCTCTATATACCTTGAGACCTAAACAATAATGCAAAATACCAAGGTCCTTGAACTCAAATTTCTATAACATACATCTTTTGATTTTTTCAATCAACTTGACTACATTTCCTATTATGATAAGATCATCAACATATAAATAAATTGAATATGCTTATTTCCATCCTTCTTGATATATAGATGTTGATCACTATGACTTTCAATAAGGTCATGTTGAAAGAAGAAATTATCAATATTTACATACCAAGACCTAGGCATGTGTTTGAGTCCATATTATGCTTTCGTTAACTTCCAAACATGATGTTATTGTTCCTTCTTTATACAAAATCCTGGTGGCGAAAGACAAACTTATTCCATTAATTCTCCATTTAGAAATGTTGACCTAGAATCTTATTGATGCATCTTTTGATTGTACTTAGTGGCCAATGCAATAATCAACCTAATCAAATTAACTTTAGCTACATGTTCATAAGTATTCTCATAGTCTATTCCTTCTTTCAATAAATATTTGTTTTCTACCAATATAGCTTTGTATTTAGTCCATCAGTACTAAACATAGTTTTAAACCTATAGGTAATTGATTCTTAGGAAATTGTATTATTTCCGTTGTTTCATTTCTCATGATAGAATAATATTCTTATTTCATGGCATCCATCCATAATTTATGGTATTTTTATTTCTCAATAATTAAATGTTCCTTTACACTGATAACTTGAGTCATTAATGCATAACATTTATACTTAGAGGTGTTTGAACTTGCCTGGTTGATATCTATAATACCTTACTTTCATGTGGATTTCCTCCACATCTTATTGGTATGGCACAACTCTTTCTTGGTGTGCTTTGGTTTCTATTAGCTTTAATGGTACCTTTATCTTCAACATAAACTTGTTGATATTCAACCTCTTCTACTTTATTGTCACTAGGAAATTTCCATACATCATGTTCATTATCTTTCTAGACCTTGACTACACAATCATGAAATATGACATCTCTACTTGCAAAGAGTTTTTTATTGATAGGATTATACATTATAAGCTTTATGATCAATACAACAACCAATGAATATGCATTTGATTGTATTCACATCTATATTTCTTCTATCTTCTTTTGGAATGTGGGAGAATGCCTTCCAAAAAGTTTCAAGTGATTAACTAATGAGTTATACACATAAAAGTATTCATAAGAAATTTTATTATTTAATTTTTTGTAGGGATTCTATTTTTGAGGTGCACAATCATAGTTGATGATTCAACCCAAAAACCATTAAAAATAGTTTTACTTTTAAGCACAGTAAAGCACATTTAACCAAAGTTCTATTTTTTCTCTCAACTACTCCATTCTATTGAGAAGTGTGTGGGATTGTTTACTATTTTATAATCCATTTAATTTTAAAATAGTTGGTGAATTCCGTTGACATGTATTCTCATCCTTGATCACCCATGAGGATTTCAATGTACCTTCTTGTTTGATCAGCTTTTTCATTTGATAAAATTAATCCATGTGAATCTAATTTTATCATTAATGAAAATAAAGAAATATGAAACTCCACCAAACGACTTAGTTTACATGGGTGACACATATCATTATGTATTAGCTCAATTATTTCTACTTTCCTACTTTATGTTATTGTAGGAAATTATTTCATATGTTATTTCCCGAATGCAAGTTTTTCACATTTAGCATGTTGATCTTAAAAATTGGAAGACCCTAAAACATACATTCCATTTCAAGTAACAAAAGATAACTATGATTTATGTAACCATACCTCTGATGCCATAATTATTCATTTGAAAAAGTTGTATATCCCAATGCTTGATGATATTTCCTTGTAAAATCAAGTTTGTACAATCCTCCTACTCTCAATCCTCTTACTATGACTTCGTATTGATCCTATATATCCTTCACAACATATTGTAACTTAACAAATTAAAATTTTATATCTTGATCTGCAATGATGGAAACTAAGATTATGTTTTTTCTTTTTCTCGAAAGCATGCATTAAACTTTGGATTTATTTCACATGACCACTTGGAAAAGTCACATATACATCTCCATATCCTTTAATTTCATGTGATCTTCATCTCCTAAATAGATATTAGCACTACTACTATTCTTGTGATATGTTTCAAACAAATCCCAATTTCATCTCATATGAATAGATGAAACAAAATCAATCAACCATGCAATTACATCAACATTTTTTGTTAATAAAATGATGTTTGTAATGAAAGAAATGATGTTGTTGAGATCATCACTAATTGTTTTTTCTCTATCAAAAAATTTACCTATATGTCTTTTAGCATTGGACTCATTAAATTTTCTTTCCTTTTAATCTTTAGAATAATTTCTAAACTTTCGACAATAGAAGCATCTACTTTTCCTCTTCACATTGATATTTGTTCTTGGTTGTACCATGCATTGATGTTATTTTTCATGTGGCTTGACTCATTTTTTCCTTTCCCATGGATTTCCTATGTATGGTTGTTTCCCTTTTTCCACCAATACCTAATATAAATTGTGAGATATGCAACTATGATTCTTTCCTCTTTCTTCCTCTTGCAAAAGAATACCTATCAATTCATTAAATGTATGTGTTTTTTTCTCTAACTATAATATTGGTGATACAAATTTGATATTCATCCATCATTCCATTCATTGTAAATTTAAATAGATCAATGCTTGAAATATCTTAACTAAGATCACCAAGCTCATCATTAAGCTCTTTGATTCTAAAAATAAATTTATTGATTTTTCATTTTAATTAGGAGAAGCCTAATTTTCAAAATCAACAGTCAATTTATATTTGATGTCTCATACAAATGTTTAAGTGTCTCCAAAGTTTCATGGGATGTCTTGAATTTCCTAATATGTGGAATTATGTTGTACTTCACAAACATTTTGAAGAGCATATGGTATAGGTCATTTTGTCACATCTGATCAAATGGCCTAGAAACATGATCAATCAACATCCAATGCCACTTTGCACTCATCCCCTGAAAGCCTAGAACACATTCTCTCTGAAAGATATAAGAATGTCGGGTTTGAGAGCTTAAAAACCATATTTTCTGACCCATCAAACTTCCCTTTTGAGAAACTTTCATTGTTGCATTTTGTACATTGAGTAAGTGCGCTAACCATCACATGTTGCCTTTGCTATTGGTGCGATGGCCTCTAGACTTCGGTAAACAATAAAAATAATTTTGAATCTTCTCTTTCCATAATCTTCCAAGGTGGTTTTAACCATTTACTATTGATTGAGATCTCAAACTTCTATACTTGAGGTCTTATTTCCTATCCCTAAACCTTATCCTCCCTCATATGTGGATCTAAGTCCTAGATTGGCAAATCCAAAGCCACCCCATTTACCCTATAAATTTACTATCTGCCATGGAGTATGGTTTGGCTTTTAGAGTCTCTTAGTTATGTACTCATGTTGTTGCTTTGTGCCTAAGGATACCTGTAGAAGTATCTGTAGAAGCACCTATGGTTTTACCTTGTTGAAGCACCAACATAAGCATATTTTTTTCTAATACCAACATCAGTAGCTAAGGTAGCAAAGCAAGCAACAACATATCCAGCAGCAGAACCAATATATATAGCCACAGAATTTTATCCATCCATGCAATTGAAATTGTGATTGAAGGCTTGCTTTGTGACAAGGGAAGGACAAATAGTCGAGAGACATCTACATGGTCAAGATTTGTAGAGTTTTGTAACCTCTCCTACTTTCATTAACACAAAAATGCTTTGATTTCCTATACTTATGTGTCATGCGGAAAGAGTTATTTTTGCGGACAAAGCTAACCTCCCTAGGAGTCTAAGACTCTCTAGTGACAAACAAACCAAACAAGAGCAATCCTTCT